>CABHPH010139083.1:0-51144 GCA_902168325.1 Peromyscus nudipes
AGTGGGGACAGTGTAACTAGAGTGTGAGGAGTGGGGACAGTGTAACTAGAGTGGTTCAGCCGTGGCTCAGCACAGACAAGGTTAACCTATCTGTTTTGGGGGCCTTGGACCTGAAAGGCATAAAGACGATAAGATGGCAGAACCATTTGCTCCCGTCTGCTCCACTGTAAACACTGCCTGGATTTGAGACCTGGAAACAGGAATCAGAGTTTCAGGGGACACCAGGGATACAGAGCTCCACGACAGGGCACTTGCCCGACATGCAGAAGGCTCTGGCTGTCAGTTACCAGCGGCAAGCTAAAACAGTAACAATGATGACAATTCAAGGGTCTGAGCCACAACCTTAGAAAAAGCTCCTGTCATCCTCCACATGCTGAGGAAGGTGTTTAAAAACAACCCCAAGGTCACATGTAATAAACTACAGAACGCGAAGCAGGTTACTCTGGCTACACCCGGTACACATGAAACCCGGTGTCAAGTGAAACGAAATCACCTTATCCAGGGAATTGCTCTTCTCAGGGTTCCTGTCCGGAAGGCTGCTGCCCGAGTCTGTGCTGATGAGAGACCCTCTTGACTCAGCGTTTCTCACGCTGTTGATGTTGGGGGTTGAGGCCGTATATGGAGATGCTAAGTGGAAATTAAAGCAAGACCCAGTTTTGGTTAGACAGCACAAAATACAGATAAGTCAGTTTCAAGAGGAACTGCTTTCGTGGCTAGCATTTTTCTACAAGGACATGACTTGAGAGCGGTATTAAATTATTTCACCTTTGAAAAACATTCATGTCAATTTTATGTGTCTAAGTGTTTGTCTGCATGTATGTATGTACACCGTGTAAGGGTTTGGTCTTTAATTACGTCATCAACCTTCGCCGGTGTCCCAGACTAAAAAGCGGGTGGGCGCTCTGTTCTTTCTCTTTCTCTCCGCTCCTTTCCTCCCGTCGGGCTCTCTCTCTCTCTCTCCCTCCCCCCTCTGTCTCTCTGTTTCTCTCTCTCCTTCTCTCTCTGTCTCTCTCTCTCTCTCTCCCTCTCCCCCTTCCAATAAAGCTCTAAAAGGTTAACCATGGTTATGATTCTTTTAATCAGCACGCTCCTCCGCCGGCATGGCAGCTGCGGGCAGTGACTAGCCAAGGGGGAGGGTGCAGCGCCGTTTAGGCAGCGCCGTAGCATAACCAGCGCCGTAAAATAACCAACACACCGTGTGTATCAAGTGCCTGTGGGGCCAAAAGAGGGGGGCAGATGTCCTGGTACTGGAGTCACAGTTGTGAGCGAACTGTGGGTGCTGGGAACTGAACCCAGGTCCTCTGCAAGAGCAGCAGATACTCCTAACCACTGAGCTAGTTCTCCAGTCTGTTGCTTATATCACCTTTTGAAAACCCAGGCCATTACAGAGTGAGATCAAAATAACCTTCCATATGAAACACTGTTCATTCACTTACTAGAAGCTACCTTCGTTTGCTCAGACTAAAGTAGCATACATTATTTCAGAATGAGATTCAAAAAGAAAAAAGGATAAATTAAATTCAACCAAAACAGTTAATCAAAAAGTAAACTATATCATAAACCTAGAGTGTGCAACCTGTATGCTGAGCTGCCTCAGGAAATTCTCAGGAAGTGCAATGGGACATTTAAAAATTTTAAGGACCCACAGTGACACTTGACACTGGCCAGAGACTGCATTTCAACAGAGGACCCTGCTTTGCTTCCTTTGCTGATGTCATAGCTTCCTGCAGCTGGTATTTGGTGTTTTGGTATTTTGCTTTGGTAAAAAGCAAGTTTTGGACAATGTGAACCAGGAAGTGAACAATCTGATTCTGAAGTATGGAAACCAAGTATCTGTAAGGTATAAACAACCCACTAATAACAGCCTGAAGTCACTAAAAATGAAATCAAAGTATTTTTTCCTTGAATTTATGCACATTGTTTTTGAAAGGCCTACTAAGTTGCAGGGATGTAAGTACTATTTGTTTTTAAGGCTTGTGTAAACAACACTGTAAACAGAGAATAAATTCTGATAAAAAATGTTACTAGCTTTGACTTGAAGATACCATGAAAAATTATGACAGATCCACCCTTAATCTGTAAACTGAAAATATTTGGCAATGTCTGCTGTAAATAAGGGAAGGAAGGAAATCTCACTTGGAAATGAAATTTTCACATGTATCAAACAACAGTATTTGAAGGTAGAAACCGGCCTCCACCTGGGAACTATGGAGATTTTCTTAAGGTAAGAATTAGCTTCCTGCTTAGATAAGTTTAAATAAATTATACACTAAAAATGACTTTTTGGACTTGGCATCCTGTGAACCAACAGGCCTTCAGCAGAAAGGCCAGATTTTGCAGATGGCATTAGAGGAGACTCTTGGCACTGTGCTTAGCAGCTGTGGGAACATGGTGTTGAAGACCCACGCCAAAAATACCGCTACTGCAAAGCCAACAGGCCATGGCAGATTTCAGTAAGAAAATGGGCTCACACAGGCTGAGACATTCCTAAGTTGGATGGATGGATGGATGGATGGATGGATGGATGGATGGATGGATGGATGGATGGACAGACGGACAGATGAATAAGCCACACTCAGTTTTTCTAAGTCTCTTGGCTGTCATAATTTTAAATTTCATTGCTAAGGGCCTGAATGAGTCCATCACCTCTCGGACAACCTGGAGTTGACCTTGGTGACTAAAGATGGTGTGTAACACACATGTGAACCCTTCTCCCTCCCTAGCATTTACTGTAAAGTACGTGCAAGGCTGCATGACCCAGCACTGCAGACTGTCACAGGAATGAGTGACAACCTTATGAAGAAATTATAACACCTTTTCTATAGGGACAGAAAGGAAATGCATACCATGGCCACATGGTAATTATACTTCTCTTCAAACAGTCGTAGCTCACAGTGGAGGCAGGACAGGAGCTCAGGGGAAAGGGGTCAAGAAATGGACACTACACCCATCATGCTCAGATTTTCAAACCCGATTCCAATTGCAGTTCTAATTTAAGGCAAACAGATGCAAATGTAGTAACTCAAAACAAGCACGCTTATTTAGTTCTCACAATGTGTGTGTGCTTGCACATGTATGCAGGCGTATGTGTGTTTGTGTCCTCACCAAGGGAATCACTTTAGTTTTTTACATATCCAAGTATTTTTTTAAAAACTATTTTTATTACTGCACATTTATTTCAGACATTAGTACAGTGATGTCACTTGCATAGGGAATGACTTCAAAGATTATTTTTATTTTATGCATATGGCTGTTTTGGCTGCATTCATGTGCACCTGCACACAGAGGCCGGAAGAGGGCGTTAGATTCTCTGGAAATGAAGTTACAGACAGCCAAGGGTGCTGGGAACAGAACCCAGGTCCTCCACAAGAGCAACAAGTGCTCCTCACTACTGAGCTATCTCTCCAGCCCACAGGGAATGGGTTTTAAAACCTTAACAACATATGACTAAAATAAAATTCGGTTCTTCTCTCATTTGTACAGAGCAGGTGGGAGGGAAATGTGAATCTAAGAGGGGCTGTCCTCGGAAGCGGGAGGAAGCTCAGAGTGACTTTTATCCAGGAATCAGTTCAAGGATTCCTATACTCTGAAGACATCTGAGGGACTTGTTCTCAGGATGCTCGGTAACGTGACTTCTTCACAGTTTGCAGAAGGATAAACCCCAGGACTACAGTCATCTGGAGGCTCCTTCATAAGTAGCAGCTGCTATAGCATCCAGAACAAAACCCAAACCTAGCAGCAAACCTGGTTCCCAGGTGGGGCTTCCCCGAAGACGTTTCTACAAAGAATAAGGATCAGTGCTGTTAGATGGGAGGAAGTACAGAGAAAGCTGCTGTGGTCACCTTCTGAAAAGGTGGGTTTGTGTCTGGAAGTTCAATAAAGAATGAAAAGAGACAGATTGGTCACAAGCCCCTTTCATAACCGCACCACGTATGTACAGCAGTACAGGCCCATTGGCATTCGGGTCATGCTAAGGATACCCAGTACCTCCTCGCTACCTTCCCAAGGACTCTCAAATCCTAATACTGAATTCTGAACTGGACACTGTGAATTCTGAATAAGAGAGAATCAGATGAGCCAAATATCCCCTCAGTGTGGCTTGATCTCTTCTACAGAGTCTGCCATGCTTCCCTGGTGGTCCTATCAAGTACTAGCCAGAGAACACAGAGCATCAGGACTTCCAAACATCAGTAGGCTTGGACTCCTCTATTTGGCCCCGAGCATGTGTTATAAAGCATGGATACCACAACACAACTAAACTAGCCGTAACGACGACGACAGCACATGTTTTCCATGGCAACCACCCTCCACACTGCAGCAGCTTTTTATTCCTGACAATGATCACTTAGCTATAAGGACACAGAGGCTGCAGTAGTTAAAACACCCCGAAGGGGCACCAGGTTGCAGTGGAGCCAAGATGCAAAGCCACACCTGTTGGAGCTAAGCTAGTGCTGGAAACACTGCAGTAAAACCCTCTAGAGGTCACTTCCCTACTCACAGCAGTGGCTTAGCGCCTGTGCAGAGCAGGGCAAAACCACGAAATTTCCTGCAACAGTGAACATTTGTGGAACACTTACCGTGGGCCTCCCTCTGCTCCCAGCATTTATTATCTACCAGCTTTTAATCCATAAAATCTTTCTCTATATATGTATATATAGAAAGGGGGGCTATAACCATGAAAGCTATCCATAAACACAAATGAGCTCAGGCCTGGGGTTGGTAGTGTAGCACAGATCTAGCGTTGGCATGGGCTTTCCAACGTCAGTCACGGTCTCCTCTCACTACATTGTCTTCCCTGTAAAATGATGTATTAACAGTAGAGGAGGTAAGAGCACTGATTCAGGAGGCTGATGTAGTCCTGTGGATTTAGTGGATGAGAGGCATGTCTCTTCCTGTCCCGTGAATTTGTAGCACTAATGGATGGCACTTCACATATTCAAAGTGTGGTTAGCAGACGGGAATTAGAGGCAGAACTGGAGTGCGAACCCCTGTTAACATCCTTTGATTCTATCTGTGTGTGCATGCATATGTACACCACCGTTTGCATCCTCATTATCTTCATAAAGCTGCAGCTTAATTAGTCAGACTATAAATAGGTGCATTTTCTCACAGACAGACTTCTCTACTTGAGTCTTGATTTAGGCCATCTGTTTTCCTTCCCATGGGGCTGTTTTTCATACGGAGGAGGAAAAAAGGTACAGAACAGAAGACTTCTGAAAACCGATTTTTAGGATCAAATCCCAGCCACAAACTGCTGCCTCCTTCAGAACTATGAACAAGACTGTCACACTCATCTAGCTCACCAGCATTACAGGTAAATCTTTCTCTCACCCCAAAACCTGCAGACAGTCTGCTTCTAAAAGCATAAAGAATCCAATTCAGATTTAAAGGCCAATCAGCTGGAGAAGCATTGGACAAAAGGTAATCCAGCGGCGAGTGTCGGTGTGACCCTGTTTAGGATTCACGAGAATCCTGATTAGTGTCCAAGAGACTTCAGGGGTGAAACACCGCAACCGGGAGACCATCCAAGGCAGAACGTCCAGGTCTTAATTTACCACTAACACGTGTGAGAGTAAAGACAGTTTGAGCGACACAGGACAAGGCCGGTAAGAGCAAGGAACATTACCAATGCCAGAGATGGCGCCCAAGAGGTCTTTGTGCAGGCTGTGGTCAAGTGTGTTTCCCTTCTGTGGTGTCATGAGTGGATTCCCGGCTGGTACGGCAAGGGGCTCGTCCTTCACAATCTGCCAAAGGGAAGAGAAGAAACTATTTGAGATGGCTGAACAAGCTTCACAGACTGATCTTCAAGCGTGAAGGCAAGACACATAACATCTGGACATGTTCAGCATCTCTAGTGGGTAGGCAGATACACAGGGCACGCAAGAGAGGAGGTGGTAGAGGGGCCAGAGGAGAGCACAGAGGAGGCTAGGGATACCAAGGTGAGGAGGCAGAGCAAGCCTGATTCTGGTTCCACCCATCTCTTCTCCAGCCCACACAGCTCTACCATCTTGCCCTGGTCACACTCCCACTTCCTGCCTCCCAGGACTCACTGAAACCTTTTCTCCTGTCCTTGCAAGTCAGAGGCATGAGCTACGGTCTCTGGATGCTCAGGTGGGAACTCTCTGTCAGGGGAGAAACTGTACTAATTTTAAATATACCAAGAAGGTGGATTTTACTTTGGTGAAACCCAAAGCAAGACCTGTTCGTTTCCCCCCGGATTAGAACAGGACAGGGAGGTCACGTGCTGCCCTGAATTACTCTGCTCAGAGAGGCACGGAGTCAGAGGACACACATGTGGACAGTGATCCGGAATAATGTCAGATCAGTGAGTGAGGCCGGGGAGGATAAAGTTTACACCATTTGAACAGAAAAGCGAATGCTACCAACCTGGATCCTCTTAGAATAATATTATTTAAGGGTGTATAGTGTAAACAATAGGACAGTGTAGGGACCAGAGAGGTGGCCCAGGGGTTAAGAGCACTGGCTGTTTTCCTAAGGACCTGGTTTGATGCCCAGCACCCACATGGTGGCACACAATCACCTGTAACTCTAGTTCCAGAGGATCCAACACCTTCTTCTGGCTTCCATGGGCACCGCACACAGATCAAGGCAAAACACCCATACACATAAAAACAAACACATATCAACCAACCAACCAGGAAATTCCCCAAGTGTGTGCCACAAAGTGGCCAGATTAACAGTGGAGTCAAGAATGGTCAATATAAGGGCAAAGGTTTCAGTGATGTCTGTAAAATCATTAGCAGATAGAGACACTGAGGCCAGAAAAAGGGCTTGAGTAAGAAAGAATACATTTTGGTTTATGAAAATTTGATATAGAAATGTATTATACAAAAATCTGATAAATTTTAATAATTAAAAACGGGCTGAGTAGATGGCTTTGGGTAAAGCGCTTCACGATCATACACAAAGACCTGAGTTCAGATCCCTAGCAACCACATAAGAGCTGGGTGTGGTGGCGTGTGGCTGCGCCCCGCCAGCATTGGGGGCGGCGGGCAGATTTCCAGAGCTCTTCAGGCATCCAGTCTATTAGTCAGTGAGCAGCAGGTTCAGTGAGAGGCCCTGTCGTTCCCCCAATAATGTGGAGAGTGATTGAGGAAGATGATGACCTCTGCCCTCTACATGTGCACATACCACACACACACACACACAGTGAGCACTTGCTTTTCATTACAAGTTAATAAGGAAAAAGCCTTTTGCAATTGAGTTATAGCAGGGAATTGGATGTTCATGCTTTAAAAACGTTGAATTCTAGGATGATTCCAAGAATCTTTATTTATTTTATGTGTATGACTGTTTTGCCTGCAGGTCCCATGTTCCTCTTCCTGACATCACTGACTTACAGTCTAATGATGAGAAACAGGAGCTCACAGAGGGGGCTTTCCCAGGATGGGCATGGGGTGCGGTCAGAACCAAGGCCTACTGAGCAGTAAGGGACAAAGGTTAGCGCTACGCCAATTTTTGTTCCTTGATCCCTGTCCCTTGTTTTGAGACATGTAGCCCAGGCTAGCCTTGAACTTGCAATCCTCCTGTTACCTCCTGAGTGCTGGGAGAGCAGGCATGTGCCACCATGCCCATTTTGATGAGCAGGTGGAATTAGGCTATTAATAGAGCCAGGGCTGAAGGTTTATTGATTGATTCCATCTTAGTCAGAAATGCAATTTCCCAAGACTGGATCGATGCCTCAGAGATTGAGCGCACTGGCCGCTCTTCTAGAGGACCCAGGTTGGGTTCCCAGCACCCACCTGACAGCTCACAACTGTCTCTAACTCCAGTTCAGGGGAGCTGATGCCCTATCTGGGCTCCCACAGGCACTGCATGCACATTGCACACACACGTGGGCAACACACACGTAAGATAAAAACAGATACATCTTAAAAATTTAAAGAAGAAATGTAATTTCCCACGGGTAGAATGCAGTATGTTAGCAGAATAAGGGGAGAGAGTGTAGTGGGTTGAGTAGTGTCCCCTGAAATTCATGTCTACCTGGAGCGTCAGTATTATCTTATTGAAAATGGTATCTTTTCACATACAGATAGGATGTGAGTTAAGAGGTCAGACTGGGTGGGCCCTCAATTCAGGACAGAGGGTGGGCTCACAAAGACGGAGCACCCTGTGGAGACTGAGGCCAAGTGGAGTGATGGCAGCCCTGCCCGCAATGGCGGAAGCGAGGGACCACCCCTCCCCGCAGCCTCCTCGACTTTGTATTCTCCATGGAGGGAACAGAACTCCATGTTGAGTCATGGAGTCTGCAGCACCCTGTTAGAGCAGCCCCAAGGACACGGAGAGGTGCAGTCACCAGCTCTGCTTACGTACACTGCCTGGGTTCACAGGGAAGGGCGACACGTCCCTCACGTTGATCCGCTGGACGTTTTCAATAAGCAGACCAAACAGAGGCAGGTAGAGAGTGGCTATCCTTGCCTGATGGCTCTGAAAAAGACAGACCTGGTGAGTGTTTTCCCTGGGTCTGAGCAACGGACGGCAGACTCAGTTACACCGGCTGTTGCTTTTGCTCGGACATTTATCCAATTAGTGATTTCCCTTACACCACTGAAAATGGAGGACATTCTCAACGCATACTTCCCTCCACTGGGAGCCACTCACCCTCGAAGAGTATCTGTCATCGAAAGAATGCTTTATCAGCAGGTTCTTCAGCATACTGATGGCGATGACGCGGACCTCCCGGAACTCCTGGAGGGCAGTGCCCACCTCCCTTAGCAACAATCCCACCAAGAAGTGGTTCCTGCAGAACTCATCTGTTAAGGAGTAGTCAAGCTGGAGATCTGAAAAGAAGAGGCAGACAGTACTGAGGTTCAGGAGGGTCCAGTGTCACCTGAGCCAAGGAGGCATGTCATCTGTCTCCACTCGGCCACCGCTGTGCGGCTATGGGTGACAGGACTCTGCCTCTGGGAAAACGGGTGACTCTGCAAGGTGCCTTACTCTTGACACTTCAGATTCTATTAGGAAAACCAAACTGAAATACAAACAGCTGCCCTGGATTTTGACTGTGGAACTGAATCTACTACCAATTTTTAGAATTTGTAACAGCGATCATATAAAAAATACATTAATGACAAATTTTTTTAAAATGAAGTTATTGTATTAACTACAGAAGATTGATGTTTTAATAAAACCATATCACTAAGGAATTAATACATATAATTTATTCAAATGTCATTTACTTCCTGAGTTCAGCTGTCCTTTCCCTGGCTATCAATGCCTGTTACAGCCCCAATAAAATCAATGTATTTTAAATGATACAGCAGTACATAACTTATTTATTCAGCTTTCATTAAACAAATACACTATTTCTGCAGTCTTTTCTAAAGTGTTCCTCTTAAACTAAAACTGGAATGCACAATGTAGGAAACCAAACCAGTAACTCATTGGCAAGCAGCATGGTAAGGCTGAGAGCTCATCTGGAAAAGAGGGGGGGGGACAGACATGAAGCCTGAGGAAAGGGGGCAATAATAGCGATTACACACCCCCCCAAGCAGCAAGAAGCACAGAGGAGGACCGAGTCAGCACACTGACACCACCATCCAACAAAGTCCTACGGACCCTCCTCTGACTTCCAAAGCCTTTCTGATAGCTCCCTTGAAGTCCCCAACACACTGGCAGAAAAGTCCCTACTGAGCACATCAGTAGCAAGGAAGGAGCTGTTCCTCCAGAATGATCATGTGAGGCTGCTTACTGAATAGTTTCTGCAGACTCCACTCTAAGGCTGGGGCTCCCCTAAATCTCTTAGGGAAGAAAATGACTTAGGTCTCACTAAGCCTGCCTTAGAGTCCAGTGCTTGACAACAGTGGATACACAGAACTCAGTCATGGGGACCCAGCATGCAAACACAGAAAGCTCATGAAAAAGCCATGTGTGCTACGCTCCTGATGCCTCCAGGGACAAGGGCTGTGAGAGTGGTGAGGTGTGATTTGGGGGTGAAGCAGGGCTTCATCTTAAGACAGCATGCCAGAGAATCTAGACACACTCAAGGAGCAGAGACTGCCTGGGGTGTGACAGCAATGTCAAAGCTCCATGGGAAACAGATACACCATTCATCAGAAACTGGAAACCCGATCAGATGTGCAGAGACGTCTCAATGAACAGCGTATGAAGCAGCTGAGGCATCACTTGCATTCCTTTCTTTTTAAAACTGGAGGAAAAATGCAAGGGCAAGCCTGTGCCCCACACCTACCTACAGGAGTGTCATTTGACTCCGCAGCTGGTGAGAGAAAAGCTAATTTACAGGAAGGGAGAGCAAAACAAGAACAAATGCAGTAAATAAGACAGATTTCTGTTAAGAAAAAGAATTTAAAATGAAAACCAAGTCATGATGTCTATATCTGATAAACCCGGAAAAGCTTCAGATCTGCCCTTATCTGTACGGTTGTCTCTCTGTTTGCTGAAAAGCCAGTTTCTATGTAAGATTTTATCAATGACTGTGGAAATAGAAACTTCACACACACACACACACACACACACACACACACACACACCAAAACACTCATCCACAAATAAAATCAAATTAGGGGATAACATTTGAATTGATACTTTTCTTTTTACAAATGATATCGTTCTCTTCGTGAGAAAATGAACCATGTAGGGACAGATTACCTTGGTATCTCTGAATCCTGCCCTTTCCAAACGGCATCGGCAAGTTCAAAGGAATATAGTGTTCATGGTTGCATACCACGCGGAGAAACTCAAACTTGTACTCAAAAAGAGTCTGCAGGAAGAAATGCTTAGACATGAGAACCTCGCTGGATGCTGTATATACGATGCTAATAAACGTATCAGAAGCAAAGTACGTAAGCGTTTAGTGCCAGCTCCTTGGCCCATGGGGACTGAATGATTGTTTCTTTATAGATGTTAGGATGGCTGCAGGATTTGTGTGAAAACCAAGAACATACTTCATTAAATGATGCCTTCAGCAGACTTCAAGGCATTTATTATTTATGCTCCTCGTGTCTACAAAGGATTTCAAGTAGCTTACAATTACACAGATTCAATACAATTTTAAAAAGTCAGTAAGCTGGAAGGTAATAAAGATAATTCTGCCAGAAAGGCTACATGGTTACGTCTTTGGTCTTGGTAAATGATCTGGTTAAGGCATTCTCAGTGCTGAAGAACAAATGCCATCAGGAATGCCTACTTCTTGTTCGGGGCTACTTGATCCCCAACACCTCACATTTATGCACACGAGTAAGTGCCAGTATATCCAAGGGGGGGAACGAAGTGTGCCTCTAGAGGAACAAAAGAAAATTCTGACGAGAACTGAGAGGAACAGGTGGGTTCCCAGATGTGAACGGGCCATCCAGACTCAACAAACAGTGCCCAAGGGCTACACTACCTTGGGGTCTCCAGGAGCAAAGCAGCTGATGTAGTTGTTAATCTGCTTGAAGACGAAGCCCCTGTCCATGAAGGTGAAGCATCTCTGTGGACGACACAAGCCAAGAGCCGTCAGCCGAGACCCATGGTTTGTAAAACGCTGTTCCTAAGTTTATGCTTTGATGTAAGCACACACCATCTACTTGTCAGAGTGCTTCTGTTATCACTCTCGTGGGTAGCTACTCAGAAAGCACACCACAGCGGTGCCCTTCCCCCTGGAGGTCCCACCTTGGTGCCCTTCCCCCAGGAGGCCCCACCTTGATGAACACAGCTAGGCTGTGATTCGCATTCTTAGATGTCTCCGGGTTATCTCGAAATTTCTGTGTAATGTGTGGCATCAGCATGTTCACCACAGTCTCCACTGCATGATGGTAGGAGGCTGGAAATCTCTGGTTCCGTAGTAACTGAAAGAGATTCAGAGCAAACATTTATGATGTTTTAAGCTGTAACACTTAGGGGTGGAGTTATCTCAGCTCTGAGTCCATTAAAACAAAACAAAACAAAACAAAACAGAGTTCTAATCGAGCGTGTCTGAAATTGGATGAAGTGAGTTATACTCTTCCTAATGCAATCTAGGAAGTCTGCTGAAAAGTAACTTTCCATACACTATTTTATCAATACTTTGGGGAATGGAAATCTCACAAGCAAAGAATTTAACCCAATTTTTAAAGTCAAATTATAGTATAGTATTTGAATTTGTATTTGTATTATAAAAATGCTCAAATTCATCAAATATTTGGAACTGCTTTGACATGACAAAGAGAACCTTGGTAGTTCTTATAAATGAGGATAGAAATTCTGATCCAAGAGCTTCGGCAGGAAAAGGGACAGAAGCCTGTATTTCCTCTGAGCATCTATGATGTTAGCATTTCTCAGACACTATTATATTCTTTATTCAAAATTTAAAAAGCAAGTTTGTGGTGTGTATGTGTATGTGTGTGCATGTATACATTCTATAGTATGTGTGTGTGGAGGTCACAGATCAACTATTAAGAGTTTTTCTGTACTCCCACCAGGTGGGTCCCAGGGACTAAACTCAGGTCATCAGGCTAAATGCCTTTGCCCACTGTGACATCTTGCTGGCCCTTCTCAGAGAAAGGACTGTGTAGGCTTACGCTCCAAGTATTCAAACTACACACACACACATTGACAAATGCACATGGCCAGTTTAAAGGGCACGGCAGCCCTCTGCTGCCAAGTTCACATAATGATCTTTCTTCTCATTAATGTGTACCAAAAAAAGTGCTGACTACTTAGCAATCAGCTGCGTTTATTATCACACATCTTCTACATGGCAGGCACTTGCACCCCATACTCTTCCTTACTTTCAATCCTTGTATGATCCTTATGACTCAAGCCCCCTGTTACAGACGGTGAGAGAGGGTAGGTAAATGCATGCTTAGGCACACAACTCAAATGACTCCTATCCACATCTACCAGGAATCCAAAGTCTTCTGCAAGATGAGACCACACCGCTTCTTCCCTGACTCCATAAACAAAGCTACTTACTTACAGATGAAGCAAGGAGGGAGCTCAGCTAAGCCTCCACTAATGCATCATGGATTTAATTCCAACAGCCACAAGAACAGAGCACCTCAGCTTACAAACAAGGAAGCCAATGCCTAACAGCTCAGTATAAAGTCCCCATTACCCCTTTAACAGCCTTCCGTTTCTTCTCCCCTTCCATGACTGGACCCGTTTGAAATGCAGGGGCAGTGGCTGCCCCTAGAGACTCTATTTCTAACATAACAGCTGGATGTGGGCCATGTGACTAGGTTCCGTCTAATGGGCTGCACAGAATGGCAGGTCCTCCCTGTTCAGAGAAGCAGACTGCTTTTGTTCTTTTCTTTTCTACGCTGGAATGTGCTGTGATGATGAGCCAGTTCCAACATGGTCAGAGAGGGTAACACCCGAGGCTGGATAGCCAGATGGGAGGTTGAGTCCCTGCATGAACCTGGGGGGACAAGCCGTCCTCTCCAAACCACCTACCAGCTCATGATTTTCTGAAACAGAAAATCAAGCTTCCTGTCACAGTTGAGCCACTGTGGTCTGGTCTGTTGTAGAAGGGCCAGGATGTCACCAAGCTGGCCACACTTGGAGACTGCAGTCAGATCTGTATCTTTCTGATGTGAAACTATGCGTAATTTTATGCATTAAACACCAGAACTTATTATGAAGATTTGAAGTGCTTGTTTTTTTAATCATTTCAATTAATACCAAGGACAGTTTTCTAAGCACACACAGACTCAAGAACCCAGTGAGGTAGGATCAAGTTATAAGAATACGAATTTAACCAATTCTTTAAAATCTTGCTCTGAAAAGGATTTTGTTCCTGATGTACTCCTGATGTATCAATCACTCCATGTCCTGGGACGACCACACTGACAGGCGATTGGCTTCTAGAACCCACACAAAAGCCAACTCACCGTCAGGCAAGATTGCTTACTAACTAAGACGGCCAATCCTGGGGAAGTGGAGTCCCAAGAAACACTGCTGTCCTTCAGAGCTGGGCTGACTCAACAGCTACAAACCCAGGAAAAATGTTTTATAAAAGACCTCTGTCATGGACAGGAAACCCATTAACCAATATTATCACCAAAAATGGGACTATCACACATATACGTTCTTGACAGCATAGAATAGTACTAGCTATGAAGTATACCTGCCAGAAAGAATATCAAACCAAGTGTCTCAATTTTAACTGCAAGCGTGTAGGAAATGTTGGAGCCATATTACATAACATTGTGGGATAACAACTGGCCAATCCTAGAACTCAGGAACGCAGAAGCTGGACAAATACCACAGTTTGTTTGTTTGTTTTTTTAGCACACACACTGCACTGAAAACAGAGAGGAGACAGTTTGAGAATTAAAGAAAAAAAGCAAAACACAAAACCAAACCAACCCCCTGGCCCCAAATCCGAGAAGCGCCTCAGCTAAATGTGGTACATGGGCCTTATTTACATTCTGACTCAGCCAAGCCAAATGTAAAACAACATTTTGGGGGACACCTGTGGGAAAGCTGAATACAGTAAGGTGTTAGAGGATAACGGAGGCTAATTTTGTCTTAGAGTCATGTAGTAGTGATATCTTTTAAAAAGCCTTCCTTGTCAGAGATTGTGAGGGCGGGTGCAGAAAGCAGGAGCTGCAGACATGCTGCTGACTGCTGAGCTGCTGGTAACATTAAATGCATCACGCCACCCTCTCCACTCTGTGTTTAGATGAATCTCTACCGCAAGTTTATATTTTTACAAGTACTGATGAACGATGGACAATTGACATGTCAACCCATCAGTAATGCCGTCACCATACTGCGATGGTCACTCGGGGCCTTTGAAAGCTGTGGGACACCCTCCTGGCAGCCACAAACAGCTGGAGTAAGGAATTCTGTTTTGACGATAAAACAAATTAAGGCCTTTTTTATGTGGTAAGACACACATTGGAGGCAGTAAAAGTAATAAAGACCTAGGTAATTAGATGCTTTTATGGAGATCACTATAAACTGAACTGAAAGGGAAAATAAAATCTAGGATAATGGGGCCGGTGTGCAGAATGGGAATATACAAGAACAGCTCCAAGGAGAGAGTCCGAGACACAGACTTCTCAGGCAAGCAGAATCTCACTCCTTGGCCACAGCCTGGCACAAGTGTCCCCACTTCTGTGTCCTCACTGGCCCGGGCATGGCCACACGTTGCCCTAGGGGATGTCGCCTATAAGGGTAGTCATAGGACTTACCCCCTCTAATCCATGTACTGTGTACTCTGTGCATGCCCTGCACAGTGTGGTACCTAGGTGCCATCCTGAGTGGGCTCTCCACGAAGACCCAGTCCCAGCCCTGCAGTCACACCCCCGTGGACACTGCTGTTAAAACCAGGGCTATGAAGTGTCAGAGCCCCTGGAACTGGAATTACAGTTGTGAGCCATCATGTGGGTGCTGGGAATCGGGCAGGGGCCCTCTGCAGGAGCAGCAAGTGCTGTTAACCGGTGAGCAGTCTCTCCAGCCCCCAGGCTTCATTTAGTCGGTTTTGCTTTGTAGCCCAAACTAGACTTGAACTCTGACTTCCCCAGGGCTGGAATTATAGTCATGCACCATGACACTCGGTTAAATTCGGACTGTCCAAGTGCAGAGTCTGGCAAGTTCTGACAGATGAACGAGTTGCATTACCAGCACGATCAAGGAGCCAGCCCAGTTCTCCCAGACCCACTCCTCCATGCCTAGGTCCTGACCGTGGGCAACGTTTTCTATCCCTAAATCTTCCCTTTCCTAGATTGTCCTAAATGTAAATGAACACATCTGTGTAACATTTGGGGTCTGACTTTTACTTCAATACTTCTAAGAGTTGCGCATAGTTTTGCAAGAATAAGCAGTTGGTTTTCTGTTATTAATACTAAGTGGTAGTCTGTCATACTGCGTCACCAACAATTTGCCTACCCATTTCCCATCCCATGGGCATTTGGGTTGTTTCCAGGTTTTAGCTATTGTGAAGAAAGCTGCTGTGCACCTTCCTGCACAGGTCTTTGTGTGGATGGGTGCTTTCACTCCCTTTCATCAGATACCTAGAAGGGAACGGCTGGGCGGAATGAATGGCTCTGACTTACTGTTTCAGTCATGCATTACACTATTCACATCGCTGAGTGTGACCTGCTGCCTCTGCCTACGACGCAGTCTCCTTCCCCTAAGTGTGGCATCCTTCAAGGTCCAAAGTTCACCTCCATGTCCACCTTTGCTTGCTTGGCTCCCACACACACCTTCCTACACCCTGTTTTCATTGTCCCAACTGAGTATCTCCTTTTCCAACCACCGCGGCGGCTTCAGGGTGGAGGATGTGCCCTCGCTCTTCTATGTTTTTCTCCTGCATTCCACGTCTAACAAGCAACTACTCAAAGACCTGGGGGCTGGAAGCTGGGTGGTAACATTCTTCCTGTCACACAGGCACAGGAGTGTTCAGATTTGCTTTAGGGAAAGCCCAATCAATCTACTTGTTAGTGCACTTTTAAAATAAAATCTCTTGCCTTGCATGAAGGCTAAGCAACAGCACTTAGGACATATATGCTTCCTACCTCTGTGGGCTTTCCACACTCCTTTCTTAAGGACACCTGTGGGATGCCAGGACTTGGTTTGACACAGTGTGGGAGGAAGGAAGTGGGAAGCAAGTGTGAGGGAATTACAGTTACTAAACATAAGTGATACAAGTTCCCAAAAACATCGCCCACGATTGCAGAGTCAGAGAACTTCCCAGCAGGCCCTGCTGCCATGAGTTTTACACCTTCCTCAAAAACTCATTGTAAATTCCAAGCACCTGCCTCCTCTGATGGCCCTGAGTTGGGCACAGTCACACGCACTGGACCCTCTGATTTCCTGAGTCAGGCTCAGTCACATGCACTGGACCCTCTGATTTCCTGAGTCGGGCTCAGTCACATGCACTGGACCCTCTGATTTCCTGAGTTGGGCTCAGTCACATGCACTGAACCCTCTGATTTCCAGAGTCTGGCTCAGTCACACGCACTGGACCCTCTGATTTCCTGAGTCAGGCTCAGTCACATGCACTGAACCCTCTGATTTCCAGAGTCTGGCTCAGTCACACGCACTGGACCCTCTGACTCCCTGAGTCGGGCTCAGTCACATGCACTGGACCCTCTGATTTCCTGAATCTGGCTCAGTCACACGCACTGGACCCTCTGACTCCCTGAGTTAAGCTCAGTCACATGCACTGGACCCTCTGACTCCCTGAGTCGGGCTCAGGCACACACATGGCACCAGAAACTAGAGGTCCACCTTCGGGAGCTGCTTTCAGATGCCAGTTCAGGGAATGCTTCAAATGTAGTTGACAGACGGGGACTGAAAGGTGGATTCAAAGAAAGCAAAATGGTTTCCACATTAATTCTTCCATGCCAATACGTGCGGGAGGGTCACCCATCCACCGTTAGGATGTACACAGCTGTACACTGAAGGTGTCCCCCACAGCTCCGCACACTAGATCCCCAAAAGTACAACAGTACTGGGATTACAGAAACGTGCTAACAAGCCTGGCTCTCTAGGGGCTCTGGAGACATGGACTCAGGCCCTACGCTTCCATATAAGCAAGCCCTTTATCCACTGAATCATCAGCCCAGCCAAACTGAATCATCAGCTTGGGGTCAGTCCGGCCTGAGACCTAAGCTGACCTGGGCCAGAGCTAGGGAGCCAGGCCACCTAGGCGGGAAACTGGACCTGCCGCCAAGCCAAGCCAAGTGGTTTTTAATGGATTCTTGCCACATGGGCGCCAAATGTAGATGTAACCAACTGTCTTATTAAATAAGAAACAGAGCCAATACAGAGATGAAAGCCAAGAGGTCAGAGCAATAGCTAAAAGCTAAAAACCTTACCCTTCACTGTCGCTGTTGTCCTACCTCTCCGAAAGAGACCTACTTCCTGTGTGTCTGTCTTTTTATTGACTTTCTGTTCTGCCTTCTCATTGGTTTTAAACCCAACCACATGACCTCCTAGTCACTGCCTGTCTGTACAGACCTCCAGGTCTTCTATGGTTGGTATTGAGATTAAAGGCATGTGTCTCCATGCTGGCTGTATCCTTGAACACACAGAGATCTGCCTAGCTCTGCCTCCCAAGAGCTGGGATTAAAGGCATGCACCACCACCGCCCAGCTTCTGCTATGGCTTGCTATTAGCTCTGACCCCCAGGCAACTTTATTTATTAACATACAAATCACATTTTAGTACAAATAAAATATCACCATACATATGCTTACGCTGTAGCATTCCAGAAATATCCCAGTGGGGGACTGTGTTTGGAGACAGGGTCTTAAGGAGAAACTAAGGCAAAATGATGTCATCAGGGTGGGCATAATCCAATGTGACAGGTGTCATCACAGGACATAAACATTTGCAGGCGAAGCAACTATCCATAAGCAGAGTAGAAACCTCAGAGAGGTCAACCTCACGGAAACTCTGACCTAGAACTTCCAGCTTCTGAACTCTGAGGAAATAAATGTCTACTGTCTGATCCAGTGGTAACAATGGAAAATTTGCAGGCTAGAATCCTGTTGCACTTATGATATATTTAACTGAAAAATAATATAATCAAATGGTTTGTATAAGAGCACACATTTGGCTGCATACTGCTTGATTCTTCCTTGGCAGCATGATTTGGCATGAATTTAGAGGGTGCACATCTCTGTGCAAGGCAAGCAACGCCCCCCCCTCCATCTGGCGTCTCCCTGTGCACTAAATATCAAAATCTTTAAGTTGGACTGGAACAGGAAAAACAAACAAACAAAGAGACCAACTGGTGAGGATCAATGCCTGCTCAACAGGTGAGGTATGGCTGTAGGTTCTGGGCCACCAACCTTCTATTCAGCAAAATCTGGTGGCCCTTGCCTAGGATTCCTCTGAGGAACCAGAGCCCTTGAGCAAAAAGGCCAAGATCTTGAGCCTCTGATGTCCGCTCTCAGGGCTTTCTCATAGCACACGCATCCGAAGGGCACATGCAGCCCCATCACGTGCAGCCCTGCATCCCAAAGCTTGCACAAGCTTCTCCTGCTCCCAATCACACCCTCGGCTGCAACAGGACAGCTGTCACAGGACAGCTCCCAACTCCTGCCTCAGAAGCAGCTCTTCCAGTCACTAAACAGAGAGTGACAATGTCAGTATGTGTCCTACATCGGGACTTCACAGAAGCTGTCGTGAGCCTTGGAGAGCCAGAATGCCACATCCTAACCCAGCTGGAGACAAGACCAACTGTTTGGGGATGAGCCTCATGAGAACCAAGGGACACAGCCACAGAAACACACACACCCAGTCCCCAAAGGAGCACTGAAGGAGGCAGTTAAAGACTACATACATCTGCCCCAAAGAGATGGGGCGTATCAGGGCCTATTATTTGGTTCTGGAGGATAGGTGGCTGGTGAGACTCAACCATCTGTAGACAGAAATATCTTCCATGGTTAAGACACCTAATAAACACCAGATGATGGCATTTTACATTGATGCTTAATTGGTCCCAATTCAAAAGGCTTGAAGATTTCTAAGCTAGTCAAAGAAAAAGATGCAGTTTTCTTTGGATTTAATAATCTCATAAGCAGCCAGGAACCAAGGCCTCGGAGCTGGACGTGTTGCCAAACTTGGTCCTTCCGCTCATTAACTGCAGGATTGAGGCAAATAATTCAAACATTCTAGCCTCAGTTTCTTTATGTAAAAACTGTACTCTCCTCACAGGACTGTTGTGAAGCCGAAATGTTTTACTGGCTGTACAGCACATAAAATAATCCTGGGAGTCCCTGGCGCACAGAAAACATAAATAGGTGTGACCTGTCAAAGCTGTGAAAGCCATTTTCCCACGACAAACAGGCCCCCAGTGGAGTCACCTACCTTCACTTTGTTGTTTTCTATCAAATGCTGAGCCATGGACTTTATCAGCACTTCGAAGAAAAACCATGAGTACTAAAAGAGAAGAAGAAAACACAAAGTCATGCACTGTTAGGAAAGAGGTGGCCTCTCCTACACTGACTGTATTAGCCAAGAGAAGCAAGTGTCGACCTTGAAACACACTCATCAGATCCAGGGGCGGGTGGCAGACGTCTGCTCCTTGTGCACACACAACACACAGCTGGCCCCTGGAGATGGAACATCCCTCCAGCAAGAGGCACTGACCATTCACGGAGTCTCTCCTCTGTCAACTTCTTGCTTAGTGACACTGTCTTCATCATCTTTATCCGTGTCCCCCACCTACTTCAATACAGGGACAATGTGACTTTGAATACGCTAATTCACTCTTTACGGCTCTCATCTGAGACCCAACTCGTAAACTGGGACCTGGAGAACTAACTCTGGTCTGCTGTGGGATAATGCTTTTGTACACTGGTTTAATAAAACACTGATTGGCCAGTAGCCAGGCAGGAAGTATAGGCGGGATAAGCAGACAAGGAGAATTCTGGGAGAGGAAGGATGAGTCAGCAGACGCCAGTCCACTGTCCAGGGAGCAGCATGTAATGACACACAGGTAAAGCCATGGAAAACATGGCGACACATAGATGAACAGAAATGGGCTGAGTTTAAGTGTAAGAGTTAGTCAGTAGCTAGCCTGAGCTAATGGCTGAGCAGTTTTAATTAATATAAGTCGCTGTGTGTTTACTTGGATCTGAGCGGCTGTGGCCCAGGTGGGACACAGGAAAACCTTCAGCTACATTGGTCACTCAGATTTAACAGTGTTGTTGGTGGTAACTGTCTATCAATGCACACAAATAGGCTTAGCTGATTAGGCTCTGAAATTTAAATTTTCTTTCCCTACATTTTTATATTTTTATTTAATACTATATAAAGTTATTTATATATTAAACGAATATATTTAAGAGAGAGTTTCAGCTCATGTTGATCACAACTCATCATGTAAGGAAGGATGTCTCTGATCCCCCTGCCTGTTTCCCCAATTTTGAGATCATGGGTGTGAGCCACCACACCTGGTTTTCATTAACTGGTTAATGAAATTAACTGAAAATAGTTAATTAATAAAAATAAATGAATTAACTGAAAATAGTTAATTAGTAAAAATAAAAAATAAAAATTTCCCAGATACAGTTCATGTTAACCAGGCTGGTCTCAAAATTGTACACTCAAGGGACCTACAGGGTTTGGAAAGAGCAATGTTCCCCGTGGGCTCATGCATTAACACTTGGTCTCCTGTTAGTGGCGCTGTTTGGGGAGAGTATGGCATCTTTAGGAAGTGTGGCCTTGCCGGAGGCAGTATGGCACTGGATGTGAGCTTTGAGGGTTTATAGCCTTGCCTCACTTCCAGTTCTCTCTCTCTCTCTGTCTGCTTTGTGTCTGCAGCTGAAGATGTGCTCACTCAGATCCCATCCTGTTGCCCATGGCTGTGTGCCTCTCTCACCAAATGTGCTCTAACCACCTGAAACCGAAAGCTGGAATAAACTTTCCTCATTAAGTTGCCTCTGGTCATGGTGTTTATCACAGCAACAGAAGACTGACTAATACACGATCCTTCCTGCTTAGGCTCCCGACAGCTGGGACCACAGGCATGTGCCACCATGGCTAGCTCTCAATTTACTTAACTGCAACATGAAAATTATATACATTATTGGGGCAACATTTAATGCTTTGGTATGTTTAATTCAGATTAAATATATCCAACTTAAACATTTTTTCATTTCTTTATGGTGAAAACTTTCAAAATTCTTCCTCCTAGAAACAAAAGGAACGCACACCCAGAACACTGCTGCTTTCTGTTCTCACGGTTCTGTGCAGCAGTACTGGGGAGCTTCTTGTTCCTAAGCAACTCTAAGTACCCATCATAGACCTTCCCAGCCTAGCCCCTCACCAGCCAGTTATCTGTTGCTGTTTTGGAAGATGAGACCAGGGACCTCACACATGCCACACAAGCATCCCTATCCCTTGGAGATCAGTGCTGACGCTGAAGAGCCAGGCTGGTTGTCCCAGTGTTACCTTCAGAAGTTTGTTGCTGGTAAGGAAATCAGCAGAAGGCTTGAGAATGGTAGTCATGGATTTGGTCAGTTCCTCGTGCACTGTCTTATATTCAGAAGCAATATACGGCTCAGCCTTATAGGCAAACTTGAAAAAAAAAAGAGAAAGAGACTTTACTCACCGGTCCTTTCAAGTTGAGGGGCAGAAAGCTTGTGAGGCTTCTGAGAACAGAGATTGGGACTGAGGTGCACATTCAAGGGTGGGAGAAGGGATGGAAACGAAGGTGGGAAGGGTGATTGTCATGTGACAGAAAGAGCGTGTCTAAGATGTCTCCAGGAACCCACCCGAAACATGGCAACTATACATGTCAGCAGTTCAGAGCTCATCTAGCACACAATTCATCAGTAATGGGACCTTCTAGAAACGTGTCACGGGACAGACTACCAGGTCCCGGAGGATCCAAATTTTAGTTTTCAAAGTACCACAAAGCCAAAGTTCACATATCATAGGATGTGTAACTTTTTAGAATGGTGTTTGCCACTACGCTTATTTAATACTACATATTAAGAACCTATTGCTGTTTATCCCAACAATATCTCATGCTGTTCCACACAGCCTTTTGATTTGATTGTGGCCAGAGTTAACCTTCCATTCTCAAAAGTAACAGGGACGTGGGGAAGTCTAGGTGGTTTAAAAAGGCATATAAAGATTGCCAATGTATAAGACGTCTGCACAAGATCACTTAAAAAAATTCTTGTTTCATTCCCCTGCCAGTTGAGTTACATTCATCTTTTTAAAAGATAAAATTAGGTAAATGAAGGAATGGCTGCCTCTTTTCCAGCTCCTCCTTGTCCAGGTACAAGTCTTGGCAGCGGAGACCAAACAGAACACATAGGTATTAAATTCCGAATGCACCCCTTAAATAACAAGTCTTGTTAGAAAGAAGTCTTTGGAAGGAAACTTGGAGAGCCACAGCTGTAAATGATCGTAGCAGCTTGACTTATTTATTTATTTTACATACCTTAACATATGACCTCAAGTGGCTCTCCAATCCTTCCTCATGGCACTGGGCAACCACATGAATAATGACCCTACACACCACAGGAATGAATAAAGCAATGAGTAGTGATGTGGGAATGGGGACATTTCATTATCTTCACAGCAGAACAAGGATGATGCCATTGGCACTCAGCAAACAAGCAGACAAGAGTTAGACGGGTGCCTCCGTACAAGGTTAAAAGACATCGCTCCAGCATAATGATCATCACATACTAGCACCCCAGGTGGGCTCCAGGTGTGGGTGGACTGAAGGGAAGAAGAGTATGGATGTATCCATCCATCCATCCATCCATCCATCCATCCATCCATCCATCCCCTCCCTTACCGAGTCACATTAACTGCAACCTCCTCCTGAGTGGCTCTGGTGAGGACTCGGAACAGCTGGTTTAGGATGGTGGGCAGGAAGGCGATCATCACATGGCCTTCCATTGCATGCAGACTCTACACACAGGGAACGGTGAGACATGTGTTATGTTTTTTTAAAAATCTATTTCATTTCAGTTATTCTCTTTGAGATGGAGGTCTTGCTACATGACCCAGGCGGAACTGGAATTCATGGCTGCCAGTGACCGTCACATCTCAGCCTCCCAAGTGCCTGTGTCAACGGGTGCATGCCACCACACCCCACTGGCTTATCCAGGCAATGTCCACTTCACTTCAAACAAGCACGGAAGCACTCCCTCTAAAATAAATGGAAAGCTGCGGGCAAGCAGAATGGCATTCAAGGATGCCTGTGCCCTAAACTACAGGCTCTGTGAAGATGCTCCACAGTGAGGGGGAAGAAGGACCATTAACTAGTTGTCCTTAACAGGGTGTCTACAGTGGACCAGTGTAATCACAAAAGCTCTTTAAAGTACAGAGAGGCAGAAGAGGAATCACGAGGGGCTGTAACCAAGAAGAATGGTCAGAGCAGCCATAGCTGCCATGAAGTGGAGGAAGTGGAGGAGAAGCTAACAGTCATAATGTCCCTGTGTGTTCATTTTTTAAATATGTAGGTTGTTTTCTCTTGATCAGACCTAATACAAGTCTCTACTACATTTCTTGCATCTTATTTTGTCCTACACCTGGAATACCACTCAGTGATTCTGTACTCAAAGTACTCTTCTATAATCATTCTGTATTGAAGTCTCCTCCATGCTGCTGTCAGTGCTACACAGTGGCTCCAGGAACACACCTGACTCCCGCATACAGCTGGGTCAGGCTCGGTGTCTTACCTCCGTCTACCCAGGAGGCTGCCATCAAGTGAGCATTAAGTTCTCTAAGGGTCAGGACTGTTGGGATTTGAGTGTGTCCTCCACAAAGCTTGTGATAAAAACTTAATCCTCAATGCAAAATCAAGAAGAGATAGGGTCCAAGGAGAGGTGATCAGACCACGGGGGGTCAACCTTCAGGAATGGATTATGGAGACTGCTAGAGTGGGTTCCTTATAAAATGATGAGTTTGTCTCCTCCTCCTCTCTACCACCCAGCTCTTGCCTTGATCCTCTCATAGCTCCCTGAACTGTGAGAAAAATACATTTCTGTTCTTTAGGATGATCCAGCTTCAGGTATTCTGCTACAGTAGCACCAAACAGGCTAAGCCAGGCCAGCTTCTCCTGTGCTTTGCAGCTGGTAAACATCCAGCAAAGGTCTGTCAGGTGAGCACAGGAGAAAATATGTTCTCAAGGGGAGCCACAGGGACGAGCATGCAGGCAGGAACAGAGCTATTTCTGAGTTCACTCTGGTCCCCTATCTAAAGACACTCAAAGCCACCACTGTGAGAGCATCCAGGTAGGAGCATCCTCACACAAGCTTACAAGGGGCAGTAAGCAACAACACCTACCACCAACAAGGAAACCCAATTTATTTCCAAAGTCACTTAAAAGAGGGACTAAGAAAGCCACCTGGTACCTTAAGATATTTTACAAGTTCATTCCCTGAGGCTTGGGCTCCAGATTCCGTTTTCTGGCAGTACTGGAAAAAATTATGTAAATGCTGATCCTGGGGGGCAGAGGAGGAGAAGAACGTCTGTTAGTATACGCTTCTAGAAACAGGAGAATCCTGCTTCAGGGAACAAACACGAATGGCATATATTTCTCTCTCTCTCTCTCTCTCTCTCTCTGTGTGTGTGTGTGTGTGTGTGAGAATGCATTTCTGTGCATCTGAGTACATGTGTATAGGGTTGCACACACCAGTGTGTGTGAAGAGGTTGGAAGAGGAATTGGGAGTCCTCCTCTATCGCTCTGCCTAGCCCTTTGAGGCAGGGGCTCTCCTCCTTGAACACAGAGCTGGAAGGCAGCAGGCCCTCGTACCCTCATGTCTCTGATACCCTTGGAAGTGGGGTGATGGGCATGGGTGAGGTGCTTGGCTTGTTTGTTCCATGGAATCTGAACTCTGATCTTCATGATTTCGTACTGGGTGCCCTTTACCACTGAGTCATCATGAATGCTATTTAAGATTATAAAACTGACCATGTACAAATGACATCCAATGGATCCTCCAGCATAGGAAAACGGTTGAACAATGTCACAGACTTATAAATTACTTTTCATGTATATCAGCACACATAAGCACCTTCCATGTACTTTTTTCAAATAAAGGCCTATAGTATAATAATACATTCATAGGACACCAGGATTCTGTTTTACACAGACAACTTGGTCACAGAGTAATCACTGGAATGAGATAGCTGACCCATACCTGAGTGTACACCGTGGAAACCAGATGAGTGGAAATCTTCAACAGAGGCTTGCCTCCTTCCACCCACTTAATTTCTGGACCATAATGCTGAAAAGAAAAACGGGGAAAGACCCCACAGATTAGCTATCTCAGCTTGCACACGACCATCAGGGAGGACCCTGAGGAGGGACTGAAGCCTCAAAGGCTCCAGTGGCTGCAGAGCTGCGCCTGGCCACAGCAGCAATGCCGCTGTGTTTGCATTTTTTGCCCAGTTCCTTCCCTCAGCACACTGCCCTTCCTCCCGGGCTTTCTAAGTTGTCCGAGATGACGGTCCATTTCACTGGAAATGAATCCGACTTCACCAGTATCTTTATATGTTTTTGAGACAGGGTCTCACTATGTAGCCCTGACTTGACTGGAACTTTCTATGTAGACCAGGCGGACCTCAAACTCCCAGATTCACCTCTGCCTCCTGAGCGCTGGCACCACCATGCTTGGCTTCATGAGTATCTTAGGCAGACCTGAGTTCAGCTTTCTGGGAAGCAATGAAGGTAACACCAGACAGAGCAAACTACGACGTGGGAAAGAGATTCGATTCTCGGGGTCTATATCAAACTGAGAACTCATCTTTATTTGAGCATGGCTATTTCCCAGAAAGACTCATGCCGGGCCCAGTACCTCCATGTCTCTCTGTTATGGCACTACCAGTACAGGCTTGTAAAATGCATTGAGTGTCATCTGAAACAGCCTCTAATTATACACATTTACTTCAAAATGAATAAAGAAAACCAATCTGTTAGGACTGATAAAAATGCCATGCATCATTTTTGTTGTGTGCTATTGCTGTTTTTATATTCTTCAATGCTTCCTGAAGAAACTGGGTTAAAACAAACCAATCTTAAAATCCGATACCCTGCCCATGCTGAGCTCCTGGTAGCCAAGGTAGCCAGATGGAAGATTGGCTGAGACAGGGATGTGCTGTTCATTTGTCAACACCCTTCCGTCTTTCAGGAGCGGAAGCCAGGAATAGCCAACTGTTGAGAACAAAGAACAAGAAAAGCCACTGTGAGTTCACTCCTTCTGAAGGGAAATCACTGCAAGCCTGAGCAACAACTGTTACCATCAATCAAAGTAAGTGATGGGGAGGCCTCGAGATAGCCTGACTGAGTCTCTTTGCATATGCAATTCAGGCACGATAGCATCAGGCCACCGAGAAACCCACAACCAAGAAATGAAGAGAGACGGGTTCCCACCTTGTGTTTCAACGGCGTCCTTCTTCTTCGTGCTCCCTTTAGTCGAGTTATCGCAGCTGACGTGGAAGAAGGTGAACAGCAGATGGTGCTTCTCATGTAGCTGGGTTGGCAGTTCTATCTTGATCTGCAAAGGCAGAAGAACAAAGTTCCTAACATCCCACAACAGCAAACGTTCCCAGGGGAGGCAGGTGTATGCCGCCCAACTCGAATGTAGACGCCTGCTCCCCAAACCCTTCCTAGGATTAAACGTAGACACACCCAAGCTGTTAATGACACCAAGGAGAGATGGATTCTGAACACACTGACAAGAAACCGGGGAAGGGGTGATATCTCTTTCAGGCATAAGCAAACGGGAAAAAGGCACCATGATGCAAACCACACAGCCGTCAGCATGAGAACCTGGGGCTGAACATTTCTTCACATACAGCGGTTTCACTGAACTACAGTTGACCTTGGACGACAGGGCTTTCAACTATATGGGTCTCAGATATGAAGACTTTTGTATACTTTTGGTTTTTGGCACTAAGAATTAAATCTAGCACCTCACATATACCAAGCACACACTTTCTTACTGTGCCACATCATGATCCTATGCAGAATCTGGGTTTTTGTTTGTTTTATTTATTTATGCTGTGGGATGTTCTGTATGTTAAATGTGTTGCTCTGATTGGTTAATAAATAAAACTGACTGGCCAGTAGCCAGGCAGGAAATACAGGCGGGACAAAGAGAGAGGAGAATTCTGGGAAGTGGAAGACTGAGTCAGGATACCTTGTCAGCCGCTGCCATGAGTACCAACATGTAAGATACTGGTAAGCCATGAGCCATGTGGCAAGGTATAGATTTATAAAAATGGGTTAATTAAAGATGTAAGAACTAGATAGCTAGAAGCCTGAGCCATTAGGCCAAACAGTTTAAATAATATAAACGTCTGTGTGTTTATTTTATAAGTGGGCTGTGGGACTGCAAGGGCTTGGTGGGAGCTGGAGAGAAACTGGAGATTTGCAGTCACTTGCAAAATTCATACACAAACCACTTTACCTAAAATGTCAAAAAATTAAGTACTCACGAGTATATAAAATATATATAGGTAAAAGTGATACGTGGGGAGCTATCTGTGTGTGACGTACAGTATATGTGGGTAGTATGTGCACACATGTGGGCAGACATCCATACCCAAAGTGCAAGGAGGCAACAGGATGCAAGGTGTTTAGTACTCTCCCCAGTTCCCTTGAGACACGGTATCTCCTTGAGCCTGAGGTAGGCTGGCATCAGCACACGCCAGGGGTCCTCTTATTTCAACCTCCCCCCACCTCTGAGATTATGGATGCATGCACGGCTCAACTTTTTATACTGGGGCTGAGGATTTGAACTCGGGTCCTCCTGCTTCTGGAGCAAGCGCTTACCTATTCAGCCATCTCCTTAGTGCCAATGTGTTACCATAAAATCTACAATTACCAATTATTGAGGTAAGATTTATCAAATTGTATGCATCAAACAGATGGCTGGCAACTTTCACAATCAAAAGAAACGAAGCGAGAATGCTAACTCACAATTGTATGAATTAATGGTAGAACATACTGTAAGTAATTTAAAAGCCACCTCCTACTGAGCCTGCAGTGAGCTCAGTGTTGCATGAATCTGTCTAGAATGTAAGCAATTTCACTTTCCTGCAAATTGAACACGGCAATAAAAAGTGATCTCTCTTGGTTCTCATGTACTTTTCACCATATGTAGACTATACAACATATAGAATTTGTTAACTGATTGCTGTGTTATTGATAAGGCTCTTCCGGCCAGCATCAGGGTATTAAGTAAGTTCTGTATAAATCAAAAATCACATATGAATTTTAGATCACTCCAAGAGCATGCCACCCCCATGACTCTCCAGCAGTTCAAGAGTGAACCATTCCAGAGGAGAAAATCCACCAATAAACAGGATGATTCTTAGGTTCAACAGTCCTATGTTCAAGGATGAATTTGGTTTTTGTTTGTTTTATTTTTTAAATCTAATCATCCTCCGAAGTTTTCCCTCCCTCCACTCCTCCCTTTCTCTTCAGGAAAGAGCAGGCTCCCAGGGATATCAACTCAAGGGTGAATTTGAAAAGAGCACTGCTAGAATATTAACTATGGCACTAAAGGTGCAATTAAGAATTTTCTTTTATTAATTTGTAATTTGTGGTTTTATTTATAACAACAAGATGTTAAGTAGAAAAAACATGTAAAACAAACACCATTTCTGCTGTGATTTCAGCAGGGAACGCTGCTTTTCTCACACTCTGCCGTAACTAGCAAAAAGTTTCATGTTTCTCTTAAGACTGGTGAAATTGTGTCATTCTTTGAAAACACCATTACCTCATCATAGAATTCTGGGTTTTGTTGATGGTGTAGAACCACAGCAAGGGCACTTCTCGTGAACACTGGGCCACCAGGTCTGCCGTAAATGCACTAAAAGGAGGAACAGCAAAAACAAACACTGGGCTTCAGCTGATGGAGTGAGAAATTGGTTAGATGTGTTATAGAGCAAGAGGCTTCTCAGACTGTGTCCACCTGTGAGAGCCCAGGTCTTTGAGCCCTTTAACTCTGGGGTCCTGGGAAACCAGATCTTCCCCAGCCTGTGGCCCACCCCTTCCATTTTTCCATGCAAACATTTATATTTGTCTAAATTAAAATAAATACATTTTAAAAAAGCTTATTCAATACCTTCCATTTCAGGCAGCCTTCTTTCCATGACAGGGTCTGTCAGTAAACTGTAAATTACTTTTCTCCTCTCCCACTCACTTTCTCCCTTCCCTCTCTTGTTTCCTCCCTTTGTGCCAGGGTCTCACAGCCCACGCGGGCCTGGAACTCCCTGTGTGGCCAGAGGTTCTCCAGCCTGCACTGCTGGAGTGCGGCTGTTATAGGCTTGTGCCGCCATGCCTGCCTTTATGAGGTGCTGAGACAGAACCCAGAGCTCTGCGTGTGCTAGGCAGGCGCTCCATCGACCCCAACCTCACTATCTCGAGAGTAACTAGTTCTGCCTGCACATCTGTCTCCTTTTCTGGGAAAGCCATTTTAACATAGTAAAGAATTTAGGCTCTGGAGCTGGACCGCTTGGATTTAAAACTCAGTTCTACTAAAGTATATAGCACTGAGCCATCCAAAGCCCGTGCATTAATCTTAGAAGCTAGAAATTATGGAACTCAGTGGATCTATTTGAAAGGTCTGTTTGATAATTGGAAGGGTTAAAGTAGGCATGCCACAGTGCCGGGAACATCATCAGTCAACGTTGCCTCCGACAACGGACAGCACTGCTGCTGTCCTGTAATAGCCAATTAATGAAGATCCCGTGGCCGACCATGACTTCTACCTTCACACTCATTTAGAGCACGACTCTTCACATCTAGACAATGTCCAATGCATGGTGGGTATTTAATGCATCCTTACTGAATCATGCACACATAAGAGATCCCATCTCCAACAAGAACAGCAAAACACACAGTCCTAAAATTAGGACCAAGAACCAACCTGCACATTCTATGACATTTTGCATAGGCCATTATATCATATAATACCATACAGTTTGAGCTTGTGTTAATTAAAATTAAAATGTGCCAATTCTTTAATATATATATTAAATATATGTACATATATATATTAAAAAACAAACCTTTAGAGGTTGAGAGTCTTCTTCATCGGAATCTTTGAACTCAATGCAAATAGCAATATTTCTGGCCTGCAGTGGTATGCAAGAGAAAACAATGTAAGAGAAAAAAAAAAGGCAACAAAACGCAGCATATATACACATTTATAAAAGAATCTAAAAGCTAAGTCGTAAAGGAGATGCATATGTCTGTGCACTCACCTTAGCAAAAGACTTCTGACTGTCATATTTCAAGTACTTTGGGTAAACATAAAGGTGATTGCTGTAGACAGTATAAGGCTGGGTGTGTCTGGGTATGCAGGGCACAAACTCCTCAACTTCAAAAGTGAGCGGAGATTTACTGCAGGCTTCGAATTGTCTCATGGGAATGTATGATGAATTCAGATAATCTGAAAAGAAATCCCAAGTAGTACAGAGCGGAGGAAAAGCCAACTAAACAGAACTGTGGGCTGCTTATTACACAGAACTGGACACTTACTGGGGGAGTCAGAGGAGACATTATCGATCGTGATGTCCAGATTGCCTAAAATCACTGGGAGTTTGGCCATCTTCTCAGGTCTACAAACAAAAGAGGAAATCAAGTATTATGAGGGAGGTTAACTGTGAAGTCTAAATTCTCAAGTGGCTTTCTCAGGAAAAGGATATAACAATATATATAATAACACCAGTTGCAAAAATCACATTTCTACTTTGTAGCAACCACATGAAAAATATTAAAAATAGGTAAAAATATGGCATTTCACTTAGCCCAACATTTGCACAATATTATCATTTGGAATGTCATCAATACAACAATGTGCTAAGTCTTCAAAGCCAGTGTTATGCAGTGCACACCGCGGCTCAGACTTTTTCAGTATTTGAAGTGCTCCTCAGTCCAATACGTTAGGTAACCACACAGGTCAGGATACAGAACATCACCAAATAGTTACAATGATACAATGTCACCACATAGTTACAATGAAAACCTCCCTTCTTCTCAGCCTCACCACGGAGATACCAGGCTTGTTTGGAATAATCTGCATTTAGAACCAGAGGCCGTATCAATGCTGGGCATGGAGTAGACGATCAATGAAACTCATCTGTCATTCATCTGACTCCATCTAATAAAGAGTCTCCCATTGTCACTGAGAAGAGCTGCTATTGTTGTCAAAGAAACCAACACAGTCATGTGACACCAGGCCTCCTCCTTCACAGACGACAAAATTCCCTTCTCTGAAGTATTTGCTCACCAAGAGTCTAGGAAAATGTTCCTCATTCAACCATCTACAGCTACCACACAGTCTTTTTTTTTTTTTATTTTTGTGTGTGTGTGTGTGTGTGTGTGTTGTGTGCCCTTGGAGGTCAAAGGTATCAGATCTCCTGGAACTTGAGTTATAGGTGGTTGTGAGCTGCCTGATGTAGGTGCTGGGAATCAAACTTAAATCCTCTGGAAAACTCGTATGTGCTTTACACGTTGGGACATCAGAATAGGACTTATTTTTGTTCTGATAAAATTTCATCTTTTTATGTTTGAACCATTCATAGTTGACTCCTCCTGAATCCAGGTTCTAGTCTCTGATCTTCCTAAGAGCTTCATGTCATGAAGATACTTGATCAGCATAGTAAATGTTCGTAACCATCATTGGTCACGTTATATTGCACAGAATACTGCCAAGAACATGTTCTTAAATCCTCCATTCCCACGTGGTAACTAACGACTCAACAGTCAAACAGCTGCTCACTCACATCCCCGAGTCACTCATGGGATGCCACATGTAACCATGGCAAACACACTGTGCCAAGGGCGTTGCTTCCTCTGTGGCACCAGCTTAGCCAATCAATTTGGAAGAGATGTGGTCAAGGTGACCAGCTCAACATGACATGGCCGGTCCCGGAACAGAATGCTGTCGCACGGCTCTTCATAGCCCGTTTAATCCTTTCACAGCACTGCCAAGGAACGTCCAAACTCAGTGTCTGTGCTGACCAGAGGTGTGTCAACTTGACACAAGCTTGGGTTGAATGGGAAGAGGGAACCTCAACTGAGAAAATGCTCCCATCAGATCGGCCTGTCGGCAAGTCTGTGGAGCATTCTCTTGATCAATGACTGCTGACGGAGGACCCAGCCCACGGGATGATGCCACCTCAGGGCAGGCGGTCCTGGGTTATATAAGAGAGCAAACTGAGCAAGCCACAAGGAACAAGCCAGTAAACAGAATTCACTCATTGTGACACCTTCGCGTCCTACCCTGGCTCCCTCCGTGGACAGTGACACGGAGTGTCAGCCCTGGCTTCCTTCCGTGGACTGTGACACGGTAGTGTAAGCCCTGGCTCCCTCCGTGGACTGTGACACGGTAGTGTAAGCCCTAGCTTCCCTCTGTGGACTGTGACACGGTAGTGTCAGCCCTGGCTTCCTTCCGTGGACTGTGACACGGTAGTGTCAGCCCTGGCTTCCTCCATGGACTGTGACACGGTAGTGTCAGCCCTGGCTTCCTTCCGTGGACTGTGACACGGTAGTGTCAGCCCTGGCTCCCTCCGTGGACTGTGACATGGTAGTGTCAGCCCTGGCTTCCTTCCGTGGACTGTGACACGGTAGTGTCAGCCCTGGCTCCCTCCATGGACTGTGACACGGTAGTGTCAGCCCTGGCTCCCTCCGTGGACTGTGGTGGACTGTGACACGGTAGTGTAAGCCCTGGCTTCCCTCTGTGGACTGTGACATGGTAGTGTAAGCCCTGGCTTCCCTCTGTGGACTGTGACATGGTAGTGTCAGCCCTGGCTCCCTCCGTGGACTGTGACACGGTAGTGTCAGCCCTGGCTTCCTTCCGTGGACTGTGACATGGTAGTGTCAGCCCTGGCTCCCTCCGTGGACTGTGGTGGACTGTGACACGGTAGTGTCAGCCAACTGAACCCTTTCCTCTCCAGGTTTCATTCGGTCATGGTCTTTATTACAACAACAGAGAGCAAACAAAGCCGGGAGCTGGCAGATTCAGCACTTGGTGTGTTCCCAACCCCCAGCTTTTAGGGCTCCTCTGGCACCGTCACCTACTGAGTAGCATCACAGGAAACCCTTCTGCCTCTCTTAGAAAAACCATTCACTCAAAGCTCTAGATTCTTCCTCCACTATGATCAAAGACTCTGTGGAATACTCCCATCTCGGCTTGGTGTATCCCCGTCTGTCAGGGACTCTCATTTCTACTCTCTCTGTTTGTGCTTGAGTGTAACTGGGACTCACTGACATCCCCAGAGATGAAATGGTTAGGAAGGCACTATTACCCGACACTCGGCTTTCAGCTGGAAAGAGCTCAGACCAAGAGAACTCCAGCTGAGCTAGCCACACCCTGTACTATGCCTCTGTCCCACTGTGTGAGATGTTTTGAGTGCCCAGCATTAGGGGTGGTACCTCTCCCATGAGCCTCACCACTGTTCACTCCCTCAGTGACATCACCCACAAAAACTCTTCAGTGAAAAATCAGTCCCCAGGTGTGAACTCTGTCTATACAATTCTCTTGGCACACAGGGCCGTCCTCTACCTGTTCATGTGAACAACCTAACAGTACAACATCCTCACGAGTAAGACCTCAGCCAAAGCTGTGAAGCTGTATTTATTCCCTTCTATGAATCAGAAATACTGTTTATTACAAATAATACTTTCAAATGTATGTGCCCAAGGGTAGTGTAGTTCACCACTTCCACTAACAAATGGCATCTTCACCCTTTTTAAAATCTCCAACATCAGGCGAGCAGTGGTGGCACACGCCTTTAATCCCAGCATTCAGGAGACAGAGACAGGTAAACCTCTGTGAGTTTGAGGTCAGCCTGGTGTATAGAGTGAGTTCCAGGACAGCCAGAGCTGTTACACAGAGCAACCCTGTCTCAAAAAACAAAAAAACAAAAAAACAAAAAACCCATATCGCCCATAACCATGCTTTGAGATCACTTAACTGTGTTCTCATTCTGCTCACACGGCAGACTCAGCCTGTTTACAACTGACTTTTAAGAAAATAAGACCATCGATCTCACTCTGCTCTGGACGCCCCATGAACACAGTAAACTGAACCCACAGCTTTGATCATGTCCACTATTTCTCCTTTGTGACCCAGAACAATGTGTGTGTGAGAGAGAGATATGGTAAGTACACTTAAGACCATTATCTGAAAGTCACACTCCCCTCCCCATATAAAAATGAGAGCCAAGCCAGGCAGTGGTGGTACACGCCTTTAATTCTAGCCAGGAGGCAGAGGCAGGCAGATTTCTATGCATTTGAGGCCAACCTGGTCTACAAAGCAAGTTCAGAACAGCCAAGGTTACACAGAGAAACCCTGTCTTGAAAAACAAACAAACAAAAAAAGGCAAACAAAAAAAGAAAGCCAACATGTGGGCATAAGTTGAGACTATCTGCTTGTGGCTTTGTGTGCTGTTCTGAGACTCCTGTGAAAGATTAAGACAGGACAGACAGGAAGATGGCCATGGGAAGGCAGAGGCAGAAAGACTGGAATGATGTACAAGCCAAGGAAAGCCCTGGCCACTGGAAGCTGGAACAGGAAGAGAGTACTGTCGCTTGCAGACTGGGAGGTGTGGTCATATCAACATTTCTTTAAGCTTTTAGCCGGGGGCACCTTTCTGCATAGTAAGTGACCTGGTTTGCAGTAGTTGCAGAAGCCCTAGGGAATGTATACACCCATTAATATGTGCAAAGCATTTAAACCAATGACTGCTTAGGTAAGGATTAGGTAAATCATCTTCTTCCACATTTGTTTAACAGCACCGGGAGAGTTGGTTAATCTTGCAAGTCAGAAACCTGGCGATTGTTTGTCTTTGGTGACCACCTTCTTCCCCACTATACCACCCAGGGGGTCTGTAACTTGGTTACGTAGCCCACCTCTCCTGACTTCTTCCTGCAAGGGCTCTGCTGTTACCTTTCCAGCTGACATGTTCCCTCAGGTTGCATCCTTCCTGCCTATGCTTACCTCTACCCTTAAGCCGTCTTACCACACCACCAAAACTTCCAGCAAGAATTCCAATTAATCAGAACCGTTTGTTCCTTCTCTTGGACTCTAGGAAACGCTCTGTCCACATCCACTCCCCATTCGCCACTCCTGAGCTCTGACAAAATTTATATGACTGTTCCCACCTCCCCCTCCCACCATGAGAACTTCTCATGTGTGGAAACAACCAACACCTTAAAACTCACTTCCGGAAGTCTGCAAGTAGCTTGAGCATGTCGTCGTTTGAAAGCTTATTGCTGTCTTGCCGATATATGGCAGAAAATCTGGCGTTTTTGTCCAGGTTTCCAGATGTATCCTTGAACAATGTCCTGAAACAGTGAAACAACATTCAAGACACAGTTTTCCAAAGAGCAAAATAAAGAGAATTCTGGTCTCTGCACACAGACTAATCTTGATTCCTTTGGTGGAGGTCAACAGAAATCTCATTATCCCCAAATGCATCAAGTATTAATGAGGACAACCACAACTAACTCAATTACACAGAGAACAGTTCCAGCCAAAAGCTTGTACTGAGAAAACAACATACACATTCACACGGGAAAGAAGGAGGGAACAGGGATAGAGGCCACTGTGGGACTCCCCAGATGCACCGTCCCAGCTGGAGGCACATGGCCAGGGCCTGGACTCTCCCCCAACGAACCTCTCATCTACCCTGCCGGGTCCAGCAGCTGTTCTCTGGCCCACATCTTTCCTCTCTGTGCCATTGCTAAATGCATTTTCAGATCTGGTGATTATTTATTCTTGATTTCATCTACCTGAATCTTCTTTGACTCAGGATAATAAACTCAATAGGTAGGCCTACTTGTCGGTCAGTCTATTTGTCCATCGGTCCATCCCAAGTATAAGAGGCGTTCTCCCTCACCTTGCTGCCCAGGCAAACGGCATTCTGTACTGTCCGAGTCTTTGGCATGCCTGTTTGGCATTCTTCAGCACCTTCTGAGCAACCTGGAACACACCAGAACAGAGCTGTGAAATACTCCGGCACGGGGGACTTGAGACCAGAGCAGCTACCATCGAATGATCATTAAACGGCCCTCCCCATACCACGAGATGCACACAAATGCACTTCTTAAGCAGTGATGGGGCTGGCTTCAAACCCAGTACAGACTTCTTTATTTAATGTACCCCGGCAGTGATTCTCAAAACCACAGAGTATTGTTTCCAAGGTGCATATAAACCCTGCCAGTCTTTGCCAGCAACAAGCAGGCTACTCTCTGCCAGCATCTTTCCTCTCACAGACTTCATTTTTTTTTTGACTAAGGGCTAATTGTAAGCCACTGAGTATACTAATATTCATGCCCAAATATCTATCTACCAGAAGTTAAAGGAAAGCACTGATGAACAATCTAAGCTTTCCCAGCTCCTAATGCACACCAACTTGTACAGATTCCCACAATCCAGGCAACGCCATAATTAGGTACTGGCTTAAATTAGACACTGCCCTTCATTGTTACAGTTTTGCTTTATACACAAACACTATCACTTCCTCATGATCAGTTCTGGCTTGTTCTAGGTTGATGGAACACAATAAGCGTATTGGCTTTTGGCCAATGACATGTATGCAGAGTGGTTCTATTAACCACTCAGTTGCCCCACATATCCTTGTCCTGTGATAGTGCTCTGTTATCAAAGTGTGACTGACCTGAAGAGTCAAGAGGGGACCTGAGTGTCTTTTGTGTGCGTAGGAAGGAGCTTGGAGGTCATTTACGTTACTTGAGTGCATCCAAGTCAAAACAGTTTTAGGAAAACTGCTTACACCTGAGAGCCAATGTTTTCTTCCAAGCGGCAGAGTTAAAGGAGCCCCGGAGGCTGCCCTAACCATTCTGTTCAGGACTGTACCCTGACAGGCCCTCCAGTGATCTGCGAGCATCATCAAGTGTGAGAAACAATCAATAGAGCAAGAGACGCCCATCTGAAGGTCCACAAAAGCTGCTGTGTGACTCTATGAGTTCTGCTTCCCATACCTTAAAAATGGAGAATGTGAGTGACAATACTCATGATCCCTTGTCACTATAAAACTCTGGTCCTTCCACAGTCACATCTTGGTTCAAACAGATGACAAGAAACTACCTGTACAGCCCTTTCTTTTTAGTGCGGTATGTATATCCATCCCTGAGAGATTTATAGCAGGATCTAGAGGTGTGCGGTCCTTGAACAAAGACACCCAATTCTTCCTCCCCAAGAGTTGACTTTAATTGTGTTCAGATTCAAGATTTTTAGTCACGTATCATGGTACACACCTATAATGGCAGCACCAGGAGACAGAAGCCGGAGGATCTCAAGTTTAAGGCCAGTCCTAGACACATAGTAAGATCCTGTCTCAAACAAATCGTTAAGGGAAAGAATGCTTGCCTAGCACACCCAAGGCCCTGGATCTTAACCTCAGCAACACAAAAACTCCCTAAAAAGATTCAAGCAGCAATGAGCAAGTGCATTGTGGAGCAAAATTAACACTAAACACAAGGCTTTAGTAGATTTGTCTTCTATGGGAATCAAACAAGGACACAAAGAGAACATGCATGCTGAGTGCCTGTTTCTCCTTTGAAGCCCTTCCCTGGCCTGCAAAACGAAGATTTGTCCCGGGTGATGTTCTAGATGACTCGTGTACATCTTGGGAAAAAGGAAGACACAACTTTGATTGGCAGAACAAAATAATATCACCGTGCCAAGTCTATAAGGACCTCTCCAGGTATAAGATGGCTGAACCTTGATCCCTGTTTTAAGGAGATGCTGTGGCAGTGATGAGGAAGGAACACATGCCCAAGGGATGCTGGGAAGCAGGTAGAGAAAAGGATAGCTCATCGTGACGTGTTTGCTGTGTACCAACATGGCTGCTGAATCTCAGCTCATGCACATGGCCGGCAGAAGCAGCAATGTTGACGAGCATATGCACCTTGGAAGTATGTTCTGTCAGCGTGGCCTTATCTGAAGTCACCATTGACTCATCAAAATAAAAGACTAGAAAGACTTCTCATCTAATATTTTGCAGACTCGGCTTGGAACAATAAGATGTCTTCTCTCCAGGAAACAAACTTGACTCAACTTTTATCAGCCAAAAAAGCTTAGTGTTTGAAGATGCCTGATGAATGGGCTTTTACTTGATGGGAGCTGAACTCAAATATCTCACATGCTGTTTGGGATATGTGGTGTTCTCAGCACTGTCTGCTCCATGGCCTGTTTGATCTGTACCCTGGCCCTGTGAGGAAGGCAGGCTGGGCAACATTATCCTATGCCGACATGGGGGTCATTGGGGCCTATAGAGGTGAGGTATATCAGAAGTACCCTGGCTACCTTGGCACTCTGCATCCAGGCCTCCTTAATCCATGAACGTATTCTTTAACACCATCCTATACATCCTGGTAGCTGTGCCTAGGATCTTTAGGCGGCCACAAGGATGAAGTTTTGGAATCTCTGAGTCAATCTGGTAAACCTCTGTTTGAGCTCTGGCATGTCTGCTCATGCTAGATTGGCTGACCAGTCCTTAATATACCGAGGCCCTCCTTCAAATGACCAGTTACAATATCAAACCAAACTCAAATCCCTGAAAACAGTTAAAACTGGCGAAGATAGGATCACTCAACCGCTTACTCTAACCTAAAGGAAAGGTGTGTAAGCGCCACAGTCAATTGTCCTTGGCCACTCCAGCCATAGGACAGTAAGAAAAAAACTAAAGATTTGTAGGTCTCCATTTTCTAAGTTTTTAGACTCCGTAACTTCTGACCTACAAACCAGAACCCAAGAGGCACACCAGCAACGCAATAAACACTGGTTGACTACAGTACATGTGCTTTTAAATGACACAGAATTTAGTATCAAGTGGATAACTCCTTTGAATTTTAAGATGTCAGAATAGACTAGCAAAATGGTGTATTTTATTTACATATGAGAATACTTTCATTAAGAATCAGACACACAGCCGGCCAGTGGTGGTACACGCCTTTAATCCCAGCACTTGGAAGTCAGAGGCAGGTGGATCTCCGTGAGTTCAAGAACAGCCTGGTCTACAGAGCAAGTTCCAGGACAGCCAGGACTACACAGAGAAACCCTGTCTTGAAAAAAAGAGAAAGAGTTGGACACAGGAGGGAGAATTAGATAGTGATAGAACATACACTTGGCATGTGCCAGCACCCGTGCTCAGCTCTGTGACAAACCAGGTGCGTGACATTAAATGGAGAATACACATGACACTGCCCTCGATGTCTAGTGTTTTTTCATGTGTGGTGTGCATCATGTCTGTACGCATGTCTGCATGTGTGTGTAGAGATTGTGTACATGATTATGGAGGACTGAGGTTCATGTCAGGCATCTTCACTGATGGCTGCCTCTTTGTGAAGAGCTAGCTCTCACTTGAACCCAGAGCCCGTTGATTCTGGCCACACTAGCTAGCCAGTTTGCCTTGGAGATGCTGTCTCTGCCTCATGAGTGCTGTGACACAGACGGGACATTTGTGTGGGTACTGGGGAGCAGAACTCCAGTCCTCAGCCGACATGGCCAGTGCCTCATGGACGGGGCTCCCCCAGTCCGTCCATGCACTCTGGACTGTCAACAAGTGCGGTTTACCTCTGACCTCATAACCGTTTACACTTTAATCACAAAGCACAAAAGCCGTTCATACCTTAGACGAGTCTGAGCTTTTCATATATGGCTCAGCACAGTGCGTGATACTTCCTTGGAGGACCTTCTCAATTCTGGCCACGAGAAATATATCTGGATGAGGACACGTGACTGAAAATATTCCCTGGGGAGACAAATGGCTCTCTTCAGTCAGTAGAATCCCAGATGACTGAAAGATATCCCTTGACCACCAAAGCTGCAAAGGACAGTGAGACCATCCAACAGCGAGGAGACTGGGGCCAAACATCTCAGTCCACCATCTGCTGAAAAGTTTCTTGGTGGAGAAGGCAGGCAGGAAAAGGCTTAAGGAAATGAATGAGAGCCCCAAACCACTTCTCCCTCAGTTTACTTTCACTGTGTAATTACATATGCTGCCCAACAATTAACGATCTAAACTGCCCCACTGGTGCATGACAAGGTCTCATTGGAGCAGTTTTTAACATATTGAATAGCATGTGCAAGAGAAGGCTGAGTGGTGTGAACGCTCCCCACCTGCTTTGGATACTGCATGGCTGCTGCATGAAGGGCATCCTGGAAGGCAGGTGGGCTCTGGCCGCCGTTCATCAGAGCTGGGGATGTGGGAGCCAGCATCTGCCGCACTGAGAAATGATTCAGGTCCACGTGGAAGTCAGCGGAAATCTTTCGGTTGTATTTTATGTCAAACAGGGACAGGGTGACAAAGAAAGGCTCGACCTGAACAGTAACATCAACATAACACCATCATCATCAAGACAGTCCAGACAGCTGCGGGGAACGCTGCTATGCAAGGAGATCGAGCAGCCCCGTTTATGACTGTCTCCTTGAATGATTACTAGACTTTTGCTCCTTGTCACACGGAGTTAGGCGATAAAGCATATTAGGAAACAGAACTGTTACTACCCCTTCGTGAGCCTCACTAGTTAATGCACACTGATATCCAGCTGATCTCCTTGGAGCATCTAATATGAAATCCATGTCCTGAACATGCAGTTTAAATCTGCCTTCTTACCCCTGCCCACAAACCCACCCCCACGCCATCCACACCCCAGTGTGAGTCCTGCCCCTCTCTGGGTGAGGTCTCCACATCCAGGCTACAGTATAAAGGGAAACATGTGACACCTGAAATTGATCAACATTTAAAAAGGAAAACATTTAGTCTTTAAAAATTACTTTGAAACTTGTGGCCAATTTTATTAGAATTTAAATGAAAAACCCCTGGGCGATCAAGCTGTCAATCTCAGCGGCCACCAGGGAAGAAGAATGGAGGAGAGAGGAGGAAAAACGCTATGCCTTTTTACGCCAGCGTGGAGGTCAGATACCTGGTGGACAAGCAGCCACGTGATAGAGAGGGAGCTTTTGAGAAAGGGGTAGGAAAGCCCAAAGGATCGGACAAAGCACTCAGGTTCTGGCCAGCATGTGAGAGAAAAACATTGAAAAGGTGTGTGTGTGGAAGTCACACCTTTCTAAAATTTGGCAAGGTGGGCAGATTCAGCTGAACCTCATGGATGCTTGGCTTATGGAGGGACTGTGCTGGGAGGTGAGAATTCTGGGAAGGAAAAGTACAGTATTATTAAAGGGCAAATTATTCCACCTCTCTCTTTAGTATGGCTGAAGGTGAGCCTGCCTTCCTCAGCTGGTCCCTCAGCTGACCCACTCAGCTGGAGTACCAGGCCACCCAGGCTAGAGTCTGTGCCCTTGACCAGGGGGACCTTATTACAACTCTTTATTACATTCTCCCCTCTAAAGACCAAGTGCTTGGGGACAGGAGCAGACTCTGGTCCCTAATTGTTTTCCTGCGTGTTTTAGGATGGCTTTTTTAAAAACCTGTATTTTTCAAAAAGAAAATTACATTTGTAGTGGGTCCTTCCTCGTTTTCAGCGACACAGCATTGTAGATTGAAAGACAAATCATTGCACTTGACAAGGATCCTTTTCCCAAACTTTTCTTCAAATGGCTTCACTTCTGGCTCAGCGGATGAGAAGTCAAGTTTCTTTAAAATGAAAATGTGGACATATTAAACACATGTGCTCCTATTAGAAATCTCATCATGCGTGTTCTCACATAAAACTGCCTAAAACATGGAAAAGCTATACACACTCGTCCATCATAGTGCTGCGCGACGCTGTGAAGTCACATCATATTTAAGAGACATGTGCTGGTATCATGACAGTCACGTAAGTGATGACATGTCTGCTTGATGGATAACTATGCAGGAATTAATATATAAACAATCTAAACACCCATTAACATGTGTAAGGACACATAAAATACATTATATATGTATATATACATATACACACACACATACGTGTATAAATACAGACACGGGCACTCAATAATAAGAAGGAAATTCAGGGCTGGACGTGGTGGCACATTTGTAAACCCAGAACCAGGGAGGCAGAGGTGGGCAGATCTCGGTGAGTCTGAGGTTAGTCTGGTCTACATAGCAAGTTTCAGGCCAGTCGGGGCTATATAGTCAGAAGTGGTCTTTAAAAAAAAAAAAAAAAAAGAAAATTCTGAATCAGTGAAATGGCCCAGCAGGTAAAGTGTGTGCCATATCAGCCTGACTGCCTGAGTGTGAGCCTAGAACTCATGGTGGACAGAGAACCTAGTCCTGAAGCTGTCCTCTGACCCCACACGTAGCTGAGGTTTCAGAGCACATGCATTGTCCCAACAAATAATAGCAATCAATCATAAAAGGAAAGCCATGGATGGAGCTTGGAAACATGTAAGTAAAAGAAGACACAAAAGACAAATTCTGTACCATTCCACATGGATGAGTTGTTATCCATAAAGACTAAAAAGTGGAACAGAGGTCACTGGGGGCTTAGGGACAGTCAGGGATCAGGAACCATTATTTAAAGAGAGTTTCAGTTTGTAAAGATGAAAACATTAAAATATTCTGGAAATGGATGGTGTCATGGCTCCATAGAGAATATATTTATTACTTTTAAAAAAATTTTACTTTTTAAAGTTTGAATTATATATTTTCAGATGGCTCAAATGTAAGGTTTGCGCTGCATGCATGTTACCACAGAGCGTGTAAACAGGAGGTCAGTGAAGAAACTTAGAAAATGGTCATTATTAAAGCTAGTGGGAGAGTCTATTAAAAGGACCACAAATCAGGGGGGAGGCATTGGGGGAAAGGTAGCAGAACCTTGTCCCTTCTCGGCAGCTCTAAGTTACACTCAATGTCACGGGCCCTGAAGGTCTTTGTCACACTGTGTTTGGACTTTGCTGGAACACAGATGTGGGTTGCACACACTCCCAGTTTTCTCTCGGGGATCAAAGCTAGCTGAGAAGTATCATTGCCTCCCAGGTGTCCACAGTGCTGTGTGCCATACTCTAATGGTTAAGGGGTACCTTATATGATTAGCGTGGACCTGAAGATTCAGGCTGGTGCCTTCTGGGAATCTGGCTAAACACTGCTCTCCATATTCAACAATACACTGAATATTAAACATTTATGAATTTTATATTTTAAATATTAAATTAGCTCTTACCTGGGCATCTGGGTCCAAGTAAAAAAGCTTCACTCTGCTCTCACTTTTCAGTTTGATTTCTGCTTCTCTGGTGCTCTGTGGACAAAATAATTTATTTGTGAACAAAATCCTTTGTTCCCACCCCTCAGAGGTATTAGAATGTGTCAAGCTGCCTGTGGCAGTTTAAATGAGAAGGCCCCCATAAGGCCCAATATATTCCAATGCTTCATCCCCAGTTGGTGGAATCCTTTGGGAGGGGTAGGAGAGTTGAAGGAGTTGTATCACTTGGGGTGGGTTCTGAGGTTTCAAAAGCCTGTACCATTCATTCCAAGCTAGTTGTTCCTCTCTCCGCCTTGAGCGTGTGGACTAAGATGTGGGCTCTCAGCAGCTGTTCCAGCCCAGGCCTGTCTACCTGCTGCCATGCTCCCCACCACAGTGCCCATGGATTCTAACCCTCTGAAACTGTAATCAACTCTTCCTCTATAATTGGTCTTGATCATGTCTTCACAACAGTGGGAAAGTAAATAAGACACAGACCCATCAGAAAAAGCAGGCTATTTGACAATCCTGTCTGGTCTCTGGAAGGCAGGGGCATGCCATCCAAGAGGTGTGCACTGTGGCATGGGCAGCACAGGCTGTAATGTTGCGGGAGAGACAGCATAGCATGAACCCCGGGAGGTTTAAAGTGGGGTACAGCTGCACTTGTGAGGCTTTCAACTGGACTCTTCCAGTATCGGCCATGGACGTGAGCTGCAGACCTGGAGAACATCTGCATGCAGGCAAGGATGGCAGTCTTGGAAGTGGAGAGGATTCCTCAGAGAGAGTGTGGGGTGAGTTTTAGCAGAGCAACAGGGGCTTCGAAACTGAAGGGGCAGACAGAAGAGAAGCCACAAAAGGATACAGACACGTGGTAGCAGGAGGGAGATGGAGAGGGAGGATCAGGAGGGGAGTGTGAAAGAGGCTTCAGGACATTCACAAGATCAAGTCACCTTTAGCCTCCTATTTATCACTCCCACAGTGCATTCTTTCAGGCAGTCATAGATATTCAACTCTTCATTTTTACAGATAAATATGGAGTTCCGATTATAATGTCCTCTTCTCCAGGAGTCACCTCTCTGCCCTAGACAATGGGGCAGTGACAGCCACAGTGAAGAGGTTGACTGTCTTCTTTGTTGATGGCTAAGTGACATCTACTATTGTATTTCTAAGCTAACCCAAAGGGAAATTAAGAATCTTACTAATTTTTCAGTCATGAAGTTGTTATAATAGGTTCTTGGCTATGACTCAAATTCTCATGACTATATTTAACCAGTGGCCTACTTGTAAATGAAATGACATTCATAATTAGCTCTGCAAGCCAACTCACCTCCCTACCTGGCCTTTTAATTTCTAAGTAAAAAGAATGCATTAGATGAAGTAGAACCCCAAACAGCAAATAAACATATGAAAACAGAAAAACAATATGAACAACGAGCAGGAAAAGATATATTGAAGCAGAATAAAATAGTCTTAAAAAAACTTTGGGCCAGGCAGCGGTGGTGCACGCCTTTAATCCCAGCACTCAGGAGGCAGAGCCAGGCGGATCTCTGTGTTTGAAGCCAGCCTGGTCTACAGAGCGAGCTCCAGGACAGGCACCAAAACTACACAGAGAAACCCTGTCTCAAAAAACCAAAAAAACCAAAAAAACAAAACAAACAAACAAAAAAACCAAACAAACCTTTCAGAACAAGGCAGAGAAATAGGAATATAAATTGTTATACTCTTTAAGGCCAAGACACTGGAAATATTTAAAACATCAAAACACAATAACCTTTGACCTAGAAATTCCAGCTTGGGGAAGTCCTCCTGAAATAAGAGCTCACAGATTCCATGTCATGATGCTTACTGTATGATTTATAGAAGCTGAAAATCACCTAAACGTTCCTAAAAGACATGGCTGAATAAAGTATACATATCCACCTATTAACTATTACACCCTTGACTTGCGTGTGCTCCATTACAAACTTACTCTGCAGAGAGACCCAGAGAGACAGCCATGAACCATGTTTAGGTGGTAGAAAAACGGTCAAAATGACAGGTGAATCACGAGACTCTTCTAGAAGTAACTAAAAACCTTACCCACGTATGTATACATTTTATTTGCATCCAGTTTGGTGAGGGGAACTGGAGTAAGTGTCAGGAAGATGAGGGTGATCGTGAAGAAAAGAGATTAACTTTTTGGCACAACACTGGGTAGTTTTACTTACAAGAAGCATAAAAGAAAAATTTTAATTAGTGTTTAGTAAAGATACTTATAACATGCACTTTCATAGCCTAAGTGCCCACAAAAATATAGCTGTTAAAAAAAATTATCCCAAGACTATGTAATTGAGCAGGTTTCGGGGTGGCAGGAAGCAGTCCTGTTCTGAAAACAGCCTGTGGTCGGTCAGTGCATGGTGCGGCTGTAGGAAGCTTCTTCCGAAAGGACATTGCTCCATCCTGGCATGGCCTGTTTTCTATTTTAGGTTCAGTAGACAGAAGAATGTGAGGAAAATGGACAAGAGCAGAGAGACCCTCCCTAGAAACTGCCACTTGCACACAAGTTAAAGAAGAGGACTCAGCCAAAACAAAGACATTTCCCATCTCATGCAGCAAACGCTAAACTCAGCTACAAATGCCACGCCTTCCCTATGTTTCCTTCATCGTCAGTAGTTAAGGACCAAACATTCAAGAGTTTCCAGGAAAGATGGTGATGTATCTCAAGTTCATTTGTGAGAAATTTGAAGTGAAAAAAAGTCTATGGCCAATTTTATTTTATTTCAAAGGTACAGGGAAAACATTGTGTTGACTGCTGAGTCATTTAGACAGAATGAGATAAAACAAATTTAGCAAAATCCCCTAAGGCTAGAATATATAACTCTTTAAAATTTTTTATGTGTATGTGTGGTTTGCCTGTGTGCATATCTGTGAACCATGTGCAGGCCTGGTGCCCATGAAGGCCAGAAACGGTATCAGACCCCGTGGAACTGGAGATACAGATGGTTGTGAGCTACTATATAGGTACTAGGAATGGAAACAAGGTCCTTTGGAAGAGCAGCTGGTGCTTTTAACCACTGAGCCATCTCTCCAGCCTCTAGATTATTTACTTCCTAATGAAAGGGATACCACGACACATATTCACTGCATTATGATATTTATCCCAAAAGGACTAACATTTCACCTCAAGACATAAAGCCAGGTTAGGGCATTCTAGAATTAGGAGGCTTAGCAATGGAATGACTGCCAAACCACAGCCAATTCCTCGGCGTAATAATGGCAGTTTTCTGGTTTGGGATTTAGGGAAGGAAGTGTTTGTTACAGACTTGGCTTTAGAACTCTTATAAAAATGTGGCCAGGAAACCACATGGGTTCCCACAAGTCCTGTTGAACATGAGCCCCTGTGATTTACTCAGTCTCAGGGAGACTACAGACTTGCAGACCCCACACCATCCTATGTTCCACTCTGGAAGATTTACCTGGATAGGAAAATCCATTGACTTAGAAATAAAATGATAAAAAAATCAGTTCTAGAGTCACATGAAATTGCTTTTCTTTCAGAATACAAGGCAACAAAGCGCGCACGCACACACACACACACACACACACACACACACACACACACACACACCCCACAGATGGAAAATATATTAAGAGAGAGTGTGAGGGTTCTCTTCATATTACTGTTACACAAGAAGGTAATACACACCCTCCAGTGTCACCTAACATCAAGGCAAGCAGAGGAAGGACTGCCCTGAGTTCTCAGAAGAAACCAATTTACTGGTTCATATAGGCTTTTTAAATATAAATACTTGTAAGCCTGATGCTATGAATTTTGTTATATTTACAATAAAAACAGTTTGGTTCCATGCTAGACAGTAGGAGAAAAAGATTTAAGTTTTTGGGGAAATATAGCATGTCCCTAATATGAAAACAGTAAAGTTTTTCAGTACTCCAAGTACAAGCAAACACTCCAGGAACTTACAATTGGCCCTGAAAATCCAAGTCCATAATATTCCAGAATGAAACATCAGTTATTTTGTACTAAAACAACTTCCCGTCAGACATATCCTGTTTGGCTAAGTCTCAGTCACAGTGGAAAACAAAAGCCAGAGCAACAGGATGAGTGAGGCAAATACAAGCCATGCAGAGAGAACTCGGCCAGTAAGTAACACCTCCAGCTACCTTCTGCCTTGCCCTATTGATCCAGGCATCCTCTACAATCTGTACTGTGGCTGAGCCTCCCACCAAACCCTTCTGCTTTCCTGACCTCCTCATCCTCTGAGTAAACTCCCCTTCTCTCCCTGCATCCCTCCCACCCCATTCCATACACAATTCATCTGACTTTGTAACCATGGAAATTCATTCCTTAAAAACAGGATATCCATTTGCTAGCGAGTTCTCATACTCCCTTAATGAGTACAAATGAGCCACAGCCCAGGCTCACTAGCAGGACTAACACCCAGGCTGACCATGAAGGGACCAGGCACAGGCATGCATCTCCACTAAGAGCCTGGCCCTTCACACATCACATCTCTGAGTAAGCCACCAGAATGTACAGGTGACTGACAGAGCCACACTTCCAATAGTCCTCAAAGTAGTACCCTGGGAGAAAGACAATACATTTTTCCCCTTTTTCTTTGAAAAATTATGTTGGCCAGGTAGCAGGAGAAAAGACTAAAATTCTTACACAACTTCATAGGGGGAAAAACTGGATTTCTTGTTGGTTTTGTCCTGTTATGCTTTGCTTCAGATAGGCTCTTGCTATGACCCAAGCTGACCTTAAACTTGCATTCTTCCCATCCCAGCCTCCTCAGCAGTATGTGCCACCATGCCTGGCTTAAAAATACAGATGTTAAATAATCAACTCTGGGCTCAAATAACCCGAACTTCATCTTAGGTAACCACTCTGTTCACTGAGTAAGCCTAAAGTTCTTTCTGATTTCTAGAATGCATCAATGTGCTGCTTCAAAAAACTAAAAATCAAACAAGTTCAAGCATGTTGCTGTGGGAACCTCTGAGCACTCAGAAACAGGATGCATGCATCAACTGATACCCAGACTTTCTAACAAGACGGGGCAAGGGGTATAGCTCAGTGATAGAGTACTGGTCTACCATATGTAAGGCCCTGGGTTTCAGCAAAATACACACACACACACACACACACACACACACACACACACACACACAGGACTAGCATGAAAATAAACACAGAAGCCAAAACTCCTCCAGGCTGGGCACAGGTTACAATGGGAGCTCTAAAGTTAGCTTTAATGGGCAGGTGCTAAAAAGATTCTGTGGAAATAGCTAAGTCCTGAAGAAAAACAATACTCTACAAGTCCCAGCCAGGAAGGAGATTTATATTTGAGAAGAACCATGTCATCTAGGAAGAAAGGTCAATGCTGAATGCCAGCCTATTTGCAATCCTATATAGACACACCATGTTTCTATTATAGTGTTTAACATGTGGGTGTGTACAGTCACCATTTCACTTTATTATAAAAAAAAAAGAAAGGCAATAACACAAAGACTATAGAGGGACAGTGAAGACAAAGACATCACTCTCCGTTTAAAAAGAATCATGCACAGATGCACACACACAGGAGATCAGGACAAGGATATTCATTGTAGCATTGTTCAGAATAAGAAAAATGGAAATAGCCCAAGAGTTAAAGTGTTTATACAGTGCAATAAAAATGACTGACCAGATCTGTACCCAAAACAAGGTTAAATGTGATATACTGAATACCAGTGCAAAATAAACATATGAACACACAAACCACCACCCAGTATCTTTATGGTAAATGTTTGTAAAAATACAAAGCGAAATGGAAGTAAGATGCATCACAGTGGATGCTTGAAGTGGTGGTGTGGCCCAGAGGAGAACGGGGGCGAAGTCGGTGTTTAAAAGAACTGCCAATGGTCACTGAAGCTATATTTTTAAAAATACATATGTAATGAGGTAATATGGCGGCACGGCTCTGGGCAGTGGTGACACGGTTGTTTTGTTTTTCCTTGAGCTTTTCAGTAACTCTGGGGTTTTTCAAAATTACAAAACGCATGAAGAACATGGCTTTGTTGTTGTTTTCTTGTATTTTGTTTGTTTTGGGTGACCCAGGAGCACATTCTGTAACTTCAGCAGCTCCTCTTTAGTAAGTTACCACAAAATTACCACAATCCATAATCGTCCTCTGGGAAACTGTGGCTATTAATTTGAATAAGATAGGGTGCCCAAATGTGCTGGCTCCTTGACACAACCTAGGTCATCTGAGAAAAAGGAGCCTCAGTGGAGACAATGCCCCCACCAGACTGGACTATGGGCCAGCCTGTGGCACATTTTCTTGATTGGAATGGGAGGGCCTAGCTCACTTTGGACAGTGCTACCCTGGGCTGGTGGTCCTGAGTGCCATAAGAAAGAGACTGAGAAAGCCATGAGAATACCAGTAAGCAGCACCCCTCCATGTCCTCTGCTTCAGTTCCTGCCTCCAGTTTGCTGCACTGAGTTCCTGCCCTGACTTCTTCCCTCAGTGATGGACTGTGACCTAAGAATTGTAAGCTGAAATAAACCTTTTCTTCCCCAAGCTGTTTTTGGTCATAGTGTTTTTCACAGAAATAGAAACATTAACTAAGACACCAATGAACATAATTTAAGTGAGAGGAGCCTGAGTAAGAGAATACTAGGTATATATAGGCAGGTATTTGGGTTATTTCTTCAATATTTGTGCTGACATATTAAATACAATGGTGGCATCTTAAAAATAGCAATATACCTCATGATGTCGTTGTTTTTCTCTGCTGAGTAGTATTCCATTGTATATATGTACCAGTTTATTTATCCATTCTTTGGTTGAAGGGCATCTAGGTTGTTTCCAGGTTCTGGCTATTACAAATAATGCTGATATGAACATAGCTGAGCAAGTGCCCTTGTGGTATGGTTGAGCATTCCTTGGGTATATGCCCAAGAGTGGTATAGCTGGATCTTGGGGAAGATTGATTCCCAATTTTCTAAGAAAGTGCCATATTGATTTCCAAAGTGGTTGTACAAGCTTGCATCCCACCAGCAGTGGAGGAGAGTACCCCTAACTCCACATCCTCTCCAGCATAAGCTGCCATTCTGACAGGTATAAGGTGGTATCTCAGAGTCGTTTTGATTTGCATTTCCCTGATGATTAGGGATGTTGAGCAATTCCTTAAATGTCTTTCAGCCATTTGAGTTTCTTCTGTTGAGAATTCTCTGTTTACTTCTATAGCCCATTTCTTAATTAGACTGTTGGGCATTTTGATGTCTAATTTCTTGAGTTCTTTATATATTCTGGGTATCAGTCCTCTGTCCGATGTGGGGACAGAGAAATGGATGAGATCTACACGGACAACCTGGACATGAGTGGGGATAATGAAGGGCAAGGGACGAGGGAAAGAGAGCTTGAGGGAGTGGGAGATCCCAGCTGGATCAAGAACAGAGGGGGAGAACAAGGAATAAGAGCCTATGGTAAATGGAGATCACATGAGAATAGGAAGAAGCAGGGTGCTAGAGAGGTCCACAGAAATCCACAAGGATACCTCCACAATAGACTACTGGCGATGGTCAAGAGACAGCCTGAAATGACCTACTCTGGTGATAGGATGGC
>CABHPH010139084.1:0-25585 GCA_902168325.1 Peromyscus nudipes
GGGGTGTGTGTTTGTGGGTGTGTGTATATATTTTGCTGGGAATTACCATAGGCAAGCACTCTACCACTGAGCCACATCTTTAGTCCCAGCAGCCCCTTTCTTGACTAGTCCTCAGACCTTGGAAGTTCCCAGACATTGAGATCTCCGGAATCTCAGAATTCCTGGGCATCACTGATGAGGACTCTCTCCCCCTACAGGTAGCTTTGCGGTGTGGGGAGGCCTGTTTTCCACCATTGACTGTGGCCTTGTACGGATGCGGGGCAAGGAAGACCCCTGGAACTCCATCACCAGTGGAGCATTGACCGGAGCAGTATTGGCTGCGCGCAGTGAGTGCCTCCAGCCCCCAATCCCACTCGCTTCCCTGGTCTGCCTGCCCTTCCTCAGCTCTGTCTCTTTCTGCCTCCCAGGTGGTCCGCTGGCGATGGTGGGCTCTGCGATGATGGGGGGCATCCTGTTGGCCCTCATCGAGGGTGTTGGCATCCTCCTCACTCGCTATACTGCCCAGCAATTCCGCAATGGTGAGGACCTGGTGGGCAATGGTCAGGGAGAGTCAGGAAGCACTGTCAGCCTCCTCCACTGTTCCTCACCTCATTACCTCATTCTCCCTTCTCCAGCACCCCCATTCTTGGAGGACCCCAGCCAGCTAACCCCTAAAGAGGGAGCTCCGGCCCCAGGTTATCCCAACTACCAGCAGTACCACTGAGGAAGCCGCTGCCTGCCCCTGCCACCGTGGGAGCTACTCCTCAGTTCCCTCCCGGATGATCTACCTCCAAGGGAGGACTGGCTCCTACATAGCCCTGAGACCCTCCAGAGAGGGCCTCTATTCGACTCCCTTGTTCTGTGGTAGGGGTGGGGATACCCCAGCAGCCTTGTCACCTGGGTCCCCTTTTTTTGTCTCTCAGGGCACCCCAGCCTCACACATGTAACAGTCTCTCATCCCAGATCCTCCGTGTGGCACCCTGATGAATGTTTAAAGCCAGTTTTGAAATGTCTGTGTATGCACTCCTTAGTCATCCAGAGGACCCTCTCCTCAGGAGAAGCGGCTTGGAAGTCCAGGACTTGGTGTTCCACAGTGAATGGGTTCTAGTAAGGATTTTTTACAGGGTAGTGGGGGAAAGAACCAAGATCTCACTATGTTGTCCAGGCTGGACTTGAACTTGTTTGACGCACCCACACCCAGCCTCTAGTACAGGGTTACAGACTGAATGCGCAAGGGAGGTAAGATTGACAAAGATATGAATTAGGCACATGAATAAGCACGGTTAGGGGCCGAGTGATACATCTAGCAAACAGGAGCAGGCTTGGGGAAGAAGATCAGGAACTCAAGGATTGTTGGGTGTGTATGTAGGCCATGCATACATACTCCTAACTCCTAAACCCCCTTGCACAAGCTCCCCTTATAGAGACTGGGAAATCAACCTTTAAAAGGCTTTTCTGAATACCAGTCATTCTATTTTTAAAAAATTCCATTTACCAAAAAAAAAAAAAAAAAATCCAGCCAGGTGATGGTGGCACACGCCTTTTAATCCCAGCACTTCAGAGGCAGAGGAAGCAGGTAGATCTCTGAGTTTGAGGCCAGCCTGCTCTACAGAGCAAGTTCCAGGACAGCCAGGACTACACAGAGAAACCCTGTCTCAAAAACAAAACAAAACAAAAAACAAACAAACAAAAAAGAAATCCATGCGGCTTTATACCAGCTCTGGCTGTCTGGGATGGAGGTCCAGGCATCAGGGAGACTGCGTTCTCAAAAAAAGGTGCTCTGAGTTAGTCTCCTGTCGCTCCTTGTGCTTGGTGGTGTCTGCAATTTTACATTTGCTGGGTTTCATTACTGTTCTTAATTACATCTTAAACTGTTTAAATGTTTTCATACAATACATTTTGGGAGTATTTTCCCCCTTCTCCAACACTTCCAGATCTTCCCCACCTTCCTATCTATTTAGCTATGTTCTTTTGGTTTTTGAGAGACAGGGTCTCACTATGTAGATCTGACTGTCCTGGAGTTTGCTCTGTAGACCAGACTGGCCTCGAACTCAGAGATCTGCCTGTCTTCTGCCTCCAGAGTTCTGGGTTAAAGGCCTGTGCTTCTACACCTGGCTTGCTGTTTGTTTTTCAAGATAGGGACTCAGGTAGCCCAGGCTGGCCTCCAACTTGCTATGTAACAGTGGCTTGTCCTGTAAACTGATCCTCCTGCCTCAGCTTCCTAAGTGCTGTGGTCACAGATATATGCTACCATACCAGTTCTGGTTTGTTTTTAGACAGGTTCTTGTTAGTGTAGTCTAGATTCACCTTGAACTCCTAATCCTTCTACCTCCAAGTGCTGGAATTACAGATTTTTAAAAAAGACTTATTTATTGGGGGGGGGGGGGTACACATGGTGTATGTACAAGTCAGAGGACAGCTTTCCAGGGTTGGATCTCCTTTCACCATGTTGGTTTCCAGGATCAAATTCGGGTAGTAAGGCTCTGTGGCAACTCAGCTGTTTGTTTTTTAAAGGTGACCACAATATATACAGAAATGAGTCTCATTTGGGAAGAGGAGAGGTATGGGAAAGATTATCCTGGATGGACATCTCCCAAGCTCTGTCGTCCTGTGCAAACCTCTTAAGTGGATGGGATAAACATTGTCTCTACTGGATCCAATGCCTTATGGAGGCACAGAAATTTCCAGAGAACTGGGTTTGTTTCCCATTGAGACTACTACAGTGCAAATGGGCTCATGGATGATATATAAATACTACAGGTCACTACAAGGAGATGGAAACATCCTTCCATATAAACCTGGTGCACCTGGAGACAAAGGTGCAGTCCTTAGGGTCTCTGAAAGTCCCAACAAGAGCCTGGTGGCCCTCAACAATGGTCCTGTTTGAACAACTTAGTGCCTAGCAATGCATGGTCACTCTACCAACTGCCCTGGGAACGGAAAGATGGGTTGGGGTTTGCAGATTTGCACTGCACTCAATTAGAACCCAGCCATGCCGCCTTTGTGAGCTGGAAACTCCAGCTGCAGTGTTCTCTCTCTCTCTCTCTCTCTCTCTCTCTCTCACACACACACACACACACACACACACAGGCGCGCTCTAGCCTTTGGGGAACGAACTCCCCAGTGCAGATCTAAGCTTGCCACCTGCTGGGGTTTCACAAGCTGAATTCCACTACTGAATTCCCCTGAGAGGCGGGGTCCATACCCCACCCCCTTCCCATCTTTCTGTGCTCCCTAAGACTGCTATAGACTCTTACTGAGTATCTGTCTGGGCATTGTTACAGCAGGCCCCTTATTAATTGCCTGGCTCTTGCCAGCCTGCAGACTTGATCTGGACCGACCTCAAGCCTCGCCCCTCACCCTTAAAGTATCAGCCCTCTGGGGGAACATCCATGCTCCAGGAGGTACACCTTCTCTAACCCTAGGATCCAGTTCCCAGTTTCCACCACCAGGGTGCAGCTCGACCTTTGCAGCTTGGAAGTGGTTCTCTCAGCTCGCTCTGCTGGATGCGTGGCTTAACTGCACTTGGCGACCTTCGACTCTGTCTTCCTGGCCCAGTGGAGGACATTGCCTGGTTTCTGTGCACAAGAGCAGGCCCAGATTCCCAGGCTTGGCGGGAGGGGTTATTCTACAAAAGGGATTTTGTGCTGCTAAAATCTTAAGTTTGAAATGAAGAAAAAGATGGATGAAAAGAGAAAGAAATAGTAGAAAAACTAAAGCCTCAGGTGAGAATTGTGAGGCAGCTTAGGACCCTAGGGTGATGGGGGGTGTGTGTGCAGAGACCCAGAAAAGGCAGGAGATAGACACAGAGTAAAGAGACATTACAAAATAGGAGAAAATCCTTATGGTTATCCCACAGATGATTGATAGCCAGAATATACAAAGAACTAAAGAAAAATTAAGGGCTGGAGAGATGGCTCAGTGGTTAAGAGCACTGGCTGCTCTTCCAGAGGACCTGGGTTCAAGTCCCAGCACCCACATGGCAGCTCACAACTGTCTGGAACTCCTGTTCCAGGGGATCCGACACCCTCATACAGACATACATGCAGGTAAATACCAATGTACATAAAATAAAAATAAGTTATTTTTAAAAATCAAGCTCCCAAAGAATAATACAATCAGTAAATGGCACATGAACTAGGCAGAAACTTCTTAAAAGAAGCACAAATGGCTAGTAATTGTGAAAAGTTCAACATCTTGGCAGGCTGATGGTCTTTTATGTACTCTGGAGCCAGAGGCAGGCAGATCTCTGTGAATTTGAGACAAGCCTGGTCTACATAATGAGTTCCACGTCTACATAATGAGAGTCTGTCTGAACAAAACGGGGGGGAAAAAAGTACAACATCCTTAGCTATCAGAGAAAAGCAAATCCAAATGACATTGAGAGTCCATCTTTCTGAAATACAAATTGCTGTCATCAGATGGAAAGGGTACAGGGGTGAGAGAGGCTTTCTACCGTATTGGTGGGAATGTAATAGAAATCAGCAGAAAGTTTTCCCCAAACAACAATAACAACCTAACTAAAAATAGACATCCCATACGACCCAACTCTACCACTCCTGGGTATGTTCCTAAAGGAACCAACATAGCCCAAAGATACCTCCACATCCATATATGTTGCAGCACTATTCACAGTAAGCCATTAGGGAATCTGCTTAGATGCCTGTCAGCAGGAGAGGAGAAAAAAAAAATGTGATGTGATGTGTGTGTGTGTGTGTGTGTGTGTATAAAAATACAAATGGAGTAGTATTCATCTGTAAATGAAACTATGTGCCTTGCAGGAAAATGGATGGGAACTGAAATATTGTTAAGAAAAAAAATAAGCCAGGACAAGTATTCAGTGTTTTCTCTCTTGTGCAGAATCCAAACAAAAAGACAACATGAACCTGGGGGACTCTTAGGGAAGAGGATAGGGATCAGAGAGCAGGGAGAGGAGTTGGCCAGGGAGAGTACTAAAGGAAGGGGTGCATGATCCAGGCATGTTACTGCATATTTGCAAAAGTCACAGTAATTCCTAGGAGGGTCTATTCTGTGCAATTCATATCCACTGAAAAGGGAAAAGGAAGCCTCGGGAAGGACAATGCAAGAAGGTAGCTGTGGAAACTGAAGGAGAAGAGCAAGTTGAGGGGGGTCACAGTGGGAGGCAAGAGGTGCTTGCTTGCCCTCTGGATTCCCGGGCTGGACTCTGTCAGGTCTCTTCTAGCACATGCTTACCAAGAATGGTGGCACACACCTTTTCTCCTAGCAGTCAGGAGGCAGAGGCAGGTGGATCTATATGAGTCTGGGGCCAGTTTGATCTACACAGCCAGTTTCAGACCAGCCAGAGCTGCATAGACTCTGTCTCAAAAAAGAAAAAGTTATGAAAACCTAGAGCCTTGCATTAGACAGATGCTTTCCCGCTGACCTCTATACCCTAGCCGCTCACCTAATTCCTCAATCTCCTTTATACTCGCCTGTTTCTGTCTAGGATTTCTGAGGCTTTCCTTCAGTTTATTCTCTCCTGAAGCTTCCCCCATTTCCTTTCTGCTTTACCTCTGCCTCCTTCCCCTTTCTCCAGCTTGCTTCTCCCAGGCTGGTGGCTCTCACAGTCGCTGTGTGTCCTGCATCTGCTATCTTACAGGAAGGGCTTATAAAGAGGCTGACCAGATCACTCAGCAGGTAAAGGTACTTGCCACCAAGCCTGAAGACTTATGTTCAATTCCCCAGGACAATTCCCATATAGTGGAAAGAGAGAACCAACTCCCACAAGTTGTCTTCTCATGTCTACATGAGTGTTGTAGCATATGCGCGCACACACACACACACACATAAATAAATGTAAAAATGATCTTTGTAATCATTGGAAAGAGAGAATCAAGGAAGAGCAATAGGGTCTACCACTTGTCTCTGGAGTGAGAGTCATCCTATCCACATGCTCAGGGGAAAGACACTGAAGGGCTAGACACGGGGGAGTGGAGGGCAGGAGGCAGAACAGGGGAAGTAACAGGGAAACTAGATGTAATGAGCACCCAGATGCTGGAGAAACTGAGGCAGGTTCCAAGCATTCTACCAACTGAGCTATACCCCCAGCTCTTAATAGCTTTTAAAAGTGTTCATTTAAAAATTGTCATAAGGGCCGGGCGGTGGTGGCGCACGCCTTTAATCCCAGCACTTGGGAGGCAGAGGCAGGTGGATCTCTGTGAGTTCGAGGCCAGCCTGGTCTCCAAAGTGAGTTCCAGGAAAGGCGCAAAGCTACACAGAAAACCCTGTCTCGAAAAACCAAAAAAAAAAAAAAAAAAAAAAAATAGTCATAAGCTGAAATTTAACATTTTAATCATCCCGGGAATATAGGAGGAAAGCCTGATTCAGATTCTCCTATACTCTCAGTTAACAATTAGAATAGAAAACTTGTGACCAGGTTCTGGCATTTACGAATAATACTGCTATGAACATAGTTGAGCAAGTGTGGATAAAGAAAATGTGGCACATATACACAATGGAGTACTACAGTAAAAAAAAAGCAGCAGTAAAAAACAATGACAGCATGAAATTTGCAGGCAAGTGGATGGAACTAGAAAATATGATCCTGAGTGACGTAACCCAGACTCAGAAGGACAAACATGGTATGTACTCACTCATAAGTGGATACTAGATGTAAAACAAAGGATAACCAGACTCCAACCCACAGCTCCAGAGAAGCTAGTTAACAAAGAGGACCCTAAGAGGGACACATGGAATGCCCTGGGAAGGGGAAATAGATAAGATCTCCATGAGTAAACTGGGGGTGGTGGGGCAATAGAGGGTAGGGGATGGGGGATGAGAACATAAGGGAACAACGGGATGGTTGAGCTGGAACCGGGATGGAGGGGGAGAGCAAGGAAAGAGATACCATGATAGAGGGAAACATCAAAGGAACAGGGAGAAACAGAGTGCTGGAGAGGTTCCCAGGAATCCACAAGGATGACCCCAGCTTAGACTACTAGCAATAGTGGAGAGGGTGCCTGAACTGAACTGGCCTACCCCAGTAATCAGATCAGTGAACACTAACTGTCATCATAGAGCCTCCATCCAGTAACTGATGGAAGCAGATGGAGAGATCCACAGACAGGCACCAGGCAGAGCTCTAAGAATACAGTCGAAGAGAGAGAAGAGGGATTCTATGAGCAAGGGGCATCAAGATCATGATGGGGAAAGCTACAGAGACAACCAAACGAAACTAGTGGGAACTCATGAACTATGGACCAATAGCTATGGAGCCTCCATGGGACTGGACTAGGCCTTCTGCATAGGCGAGACAGTTGTGTAGCTTGATCTGCTTAAGGGGCCCCTGGCAGTAGGATCAGGATCCATCCCTGGTGCATGAGCTGGCTTTTTGGAACCCACTACCTATGGTGGGACTGTACCTTACACAGCCTTGAGGCAGGGGGAGGGGCTTGGACCTGCCTCAACTGACTGTACCAGGCTCTGCTGACTCCCCATGAGAGGCCTTACCTTGTTGGAGGAGGGTAGGGGAGGAGGGGGAGGGGAGAGAGAGTGGTCTGTGGTTGGTATGTAAAATGAATTTAAAAAATTCTTAATAAAAAAAATTACCAAAAGAAAACAGAAAAACAAAACAAAAAAACTTGTGGCCAGTTACCAGGTAGGTAGGTGTCTTCTGATCAATTCTGTCTTCACATAATGTACTTGGACCTAGCATTGCCTTGCCCCTGTGACCTCAGTGCCAATAGACTGCCCCTCCCCACTTCCCATGCTAATTACCAAGTCCTGGAGGTTTTACTTGTTTTTCTCTTTGGTTTCCCACACACACACACACAACCCCAGGGGGTTGAATGGGGAAGGATAGGCCAGATAGTGCTGGAAATGGGATCCTGGGTCTTGAACAAAACATGCCAGACGGCACTCTACTGTGAACTCCCAGAAGTCCTTATCTGTGTTTTTGATTGACAGGCTATAAACAGGTTCCCCCAAGTCCCTCCTCATTTTAGTTAATGTGCTAGGGCACTACTTTACTTACCTAGTTATTATCATAGATTCTACACAGGGCTACTGATTAAACACCAAAGGAAGAGATGAACAGAGCTAGGGATGGGGGCAGAGACGGAGATCTCAGGCCCTCTCCAGGGGTGTCAGTCTCAAGGAACTGCTATGTGTCCAGCTAAGCAGAACCCCTCCAAATCTAGTCCTTTTCAGCCTCAGTTTAGGAACACAATTCATTATAACCGTGGTTCATAAACATTACCTTTAGCTAGTTCCTGGAGAAGTTGGGGGTGGGGCCCAAGTCGCAGCTGTCTAATTCCATCTGGCATCTGGTCACCCAGCCCCCACCCTGAAGCTACCTAGAGGTGGTCAGTCAACAGCCTATCATTAGCATATAAGAAGATAATCATTTTGAATATTCTAAGGATTTTAGGAATCGCATTCCAGGAAACAGAGACAAAGCCCAAAAATGTGTTTTACAAAATCACAACCATTTTAAAGCATAGAGTTGAGCAAAAGGCATTGAGCAAGTTCACATTGTTAAAGCAACCAGCACCATTGCCCATCTCCGGAACTCTGGGACCTCTTGTGGTGTTTTGTTCCCATGTTTTGAAACGAGATTCCTGGAGTACAGGCTGACCTCTGTAGCTATACTGCTGTGGTGGCCTGGTGTGCTTCTAATCCTCCTGCCTCTACCTCCTGGGTACTGGGATCCCAGTGCACCACCGCGACCAGCCCTTTGTGGTGCTAGGGATGGAAGGGTTCAAGGGTGTTAGGCAAGCACCCTTAGCAACTGAGCTATGTCCCAAGCCCCTGCAACCTAGCTTAAAACTTTTATTGCAGTGTTGGAGATGGGATCCAGGGCCTTAAAAATGCCAAGCAAGTGTTCTACCTCTGAGTTAAATCCCCAAACCTTTCCTTTGTCTACTTCAAGTCCGAACCTTAGTTATCTCCTAATGGACACTTGCTGTGCTTCTATTTGTAAGCTATTATTTATAACGCTGATTTGAATAGGCAAGTGCAACTTTTTTGCAGTAATTCATACATCAATTATATATATATAATTTCCCCTTAAACTATTCAGCTGGAGGTTTGGAGATATAACTCAGTGGTAGGGTGCTTAGTTTACGTACATGAGACCCTGGGTTTGGATCCCCCCAATACAAAAAAATATTCAACTGGAGTTTGAGATTGTATTGCACCTGTATGCTGGTGCTAAGAGCTTGCCTAGTGAGTGTGAGGCCCTAGGTTGATCCCCCAGCACCACAAAATAATGTGTATCAGTTTGGAAAGAATGTATATCGTTTGTAAGCAGCATTTGCTTGAGCCCAGGTTGGCCTGGAACTATGTAGCCCTGTCTGCTCTTGTTTCAAGGCACTCTTTCTGCCCCAGCTCCTCAAGTTCCGGGATTACAGGTATGAGCCACTATTCCAGGCTGAAAATGTAAAAGTGGGGATACAGCTCAGTGATCAGAGTGCTTGTCTAGTATCCACAAGGCTCTGAGTCTGTCTGATCCCCAGCAAAACACACACACACACACACACACACACACACACAGTAATAGTATGGTGGCCTAACTTGCAGTTCCAAGTATTTAGGCTAGGAAGGAACACTACTTTGACTTTGATGGTTTAGGGTCAGCCTGGGCAGGATAGCAGGAACACTTCCCTTTTTTTTTTTTGTTTTTTTGAGACAGGGTTTCTCTGTATAGTTTTAGTGCCTTTCCTGGAACTCATTCTGTAGCCCAGGCTGGCCCTAAATCCAAAATCCACCTGGCTCTGCCTCCTGAGTGCTGGGATTAAAGGCATGGGTCAACACAGCTCACCACACTTCCTTTTTTAGGGATTTAAAAACTATTTTGCCGGGCGGCAGTGGTGGTGGTGGTGGTGGTGGTGGTGGTGGTGGTGCATGCCTTTAATCCCAGCACTCGGGAGGCAGAGCCAGGCGGATCTTTGAGGCCTGCCTGGGCTACAGAGTAAGTTCCAGGAAAGGCACAAAGCTACACAGAGAAACCCTGTCTCGAAAAAACCAATAATAATAATAATAATAATAATAATAATAATAATAATTAATAATAATAAATAAAACTATTTTATTTGGGGAAGTAGCTGGAGAGATGGATCAGCATTTAAGAGTACTTGTTGCTCTTGCAGAATCTGGGTTCAGTTCCCAGCACCCACTTGTGTAAGATGAATCTTAAAAGGTATTATTATTAAAAAAAATTAAAAAAAACCCCAGAGTCTGGTATAAGAGGTGAATGCTGAAAAACCAGAGAAGCAGAACAAGCCACAGCCAACCTCACCTCAACTCCTCAGCCGATTTTGTTTCCACGAATCCTCAGACTGAAAACCTCTGAGTCCTCACCCCTGAGGGTCTCAGTTGAACTGCTTAAAAGCCTCTAGTTCCTGGTCCTCACGCCTTATATACCTTTCTGCTTCCTGCCATCACTTCCTGGAATTAAAGGCATGTGTCCTTCCCAAGCAAAGTCATGAAATCTCAAGTGTTGGGATTAAAGGTGTGTGCCACCATGCCTGGCTCTGTTCCCAGCGTGGCCTTGAACTCACAGAGATCCAGACGGATCTCTGCCTCCAGAGTGATAGTGTTAAAGGTGTGTGCCACCACTGTCTAGCCTCTATGTCTAATTTAGTGACTGTTCTGTTCTCTGACCCCCAGATAAGTTTATTAGGATACACAATATATCAACCACACACTTGGTTGTTCACAACTATCTGTAACTCCAGTTCCAGAGGATCTGACCCTCTTCTGACCTTTGTAAAAGCGCCAGGCATGAATGTGGTGCATAAACATACATGAACACTCATATACATAATTTTAAAATATTTTCTTATTTTTTATGTCTAATTGTGTGTGTGTGTGAGAGAGAGAGAGACAGAGACAGAGAGAGACAGAGACAGAGAGAGACAGAGAAAGAGAGACAGAGAGACAGAGAGAGATTTACAGAGGCCAGAAGAGGATGTTGAATCCCTTGGAGCTGGAGTTACAGGCAGTTGTAAGCTGCCCAACATAGGTAGTAGGAACTGAGCTTGGGTCCTCTGCGAGAGCAGTGCATGTTCTTAATCAACCACTGAACTATGTCTCCAGTCCCTCTGAAGGGATTTTTAAAGCATGTATTAACTGTAAAAAGCGAGGAATTTATTCTGGCATTCCCGCACATGTTTGAATGAACTTCATTCACATATACCCCATTCTTCTTTTCACCCTGATGTCATCTTTTCTCTGTCCACAGCCATAGGAGAATTACTTTTTGTAAGAACGCTTTCAAAACAATTTTTATAATGTGTAATTATTTCACCAAAGTTTTATGAAATGTGTCTTCATGTAGTAAATCATCTTTTAAATATTTTAATTATTGGGGCTGGAGAGATGGCTCAGAGGTTAAGAGCACTGACTATTCCTCAGGAGGTCCTGAGTTCACATGGTGGCTCATAACCATCTGTAATGAGATCTGGCACCCTCTTCTGTGTACATAATAAATAAATAAATCTTTAAAAAATATTTTAATTATTATTTTTTTTGAGACAGGGTTTCTCTATATAACAGTCGTGGCTGTACTGGAACTCGCTTTGTAGACCAGGCTGTACTGGAACTCGCTCTGTAGACCAGGCTGGCCTCGAACTCACAGAGATCCACCTGCCTCTGCTTCCAGAGTGCTGAGATTAAAGGTGAGAAACACCACCACCCATTTACACTAGTTTTCTGTTAATACAACCTTCAAATTGTAGTCAGGGCACAGAAATTTTGAATCCCATCCCCAGCACTACCAAACAAACAAGTCAATAGTAAATAGTAAATAGCCTGGTCTACAGAGTGAGATCCAGGACAGGCACTGAAACTACACAGAGAAACCCTGTCTCAACCCCCCCCACACACAAATACATAAAACGTGTAGAAGAAGAAGGGCTTCAGTTTCCTATTGAATGTTCAATGAAGAGTACCCCTTAGCTCCTATAGTCTAGCCAGCCAGCCTCTAACCTTTGCTACTTAAGATGCCCCAAGTCAAGAGGCATAGTGGCACACACCTTTAATCCCAGCACCTGGGAGGCAGAGGCAGGTGGATTTCTGTAAGTTCGAGGCCACCCTGGTCTACAGAGCGAGTTCCAGGACAGCCAGGACTACACGGAGAAACCCTGTTTGGGGTGGGTGTGGTGTGGGGGTGGGGGTGGGGAATGCCTCAAGTGGCTGCTTGCCTTATCGAAAGCAGCAGAGTAGTTAAGAGTGTCCTCAGTAGATGGTTGTTTGATCTTATGTTTAATATACACATGTTACATCTAACCTGTTACTTATACACTCCATAGGAGTGGATTATATAATCAAAGATGTGAACACCAAGAGGTGGGAGAAATGGAAGCCATCTCAAGTGTGTGTTTAAACACTATATTGGTGTTTAATCCTCAGGTCCAGAAAAGAATGTACTTTTAGCCAGGCAGTGGTGGTGCACGCCTTTAATCCCAGCACTTAGGAGGCAGAGCCAGGCGGATCTCTGTGAGTTCGAGGCCACCCTGGTCTACAGAGCAAGTTCCAGGAAAGGCTCCAAAGCTACAGAGAAGCCCTGTCTCAAAAAACCAAAATAAAGGAAGAAAAGAAAAAAAAAAAAAAAAAAAGAAACCTACTTTTTGTGTGTGGTTTGAGGCAGAGTCTCACTATGTAGCCCTGGCCGGCCTTGCACTTACTGGGTAGCCCCAACTGGCCTTAGACTTGCAGCAGGCCTCCTGCTCCAGCCTTTCACAAGGGCAGCCAGGAAAGGATTTGCATTGTGATGTCACCTGAGATCCTGGGAATAGACAGGCATAGTCAATGGATTAGATACATCCTAGGCCACATAGATGGATTTTTCTTTTCCCAGCTTTTTTTTTCTTGTAGGCAGGGTCTTGTAATTGCCCAGGCTAGGCTGAAACTCAGTATCTCAGCTTCCCAAATGCTGGAATTATAAGAGTGTTCCAGTGGGGCTGGCTCTTTTTCTTTTCTTTTCTTTTCTTTTCTTTTCTTTTCTTTTCTTTTCTTTTCTTTTCTTTCTTTCTTTCTTTCTTTCTTTCTTTCTTTCTTTCTTTCTTTTCTCTCTCTCTCTCTCTCTCTCTCTCTGTTTATTTATTTATTTATTTTCAGATAGAGTCTCAATGTGTAGCCTTGGCCGACCTGAAACTCTCTATGTAGACCAGGCTGGCTTTGAACTCACAGAGCTCTTCCTGCTTCTGCCTCCTGAATGCTAGGATAAAAGGGGCTCACCGCCAGGCGTTGCTGGCATACGCCTGTAATCCCAGTACTCGGGTGGCAGAGGCAGGTGGATTTCTGTGAGTTCGAGACCAACCTGGTCTACAGAGCTAGTCCAGGACAGGCTCCAAAGCTACAGAGAGAAACCCTGTCTCGAAAAACCAAAAAAAAAAAGGGGGGGGCTCACCACCATGCCTGGCTTTCCCTCACTTTTAATTTATGCCATGTCACCATATTTTGTTTTAATTCTATTTGAATTTTTTCTTCAGTTTCAATTCTAAATGAAAGCAAAAAAGAGAATTTTTTTTCTAGAACAACATATGGACATAAATCTATGTATTTATGGAGAAACAAGTAAATACAGACAGTAAATGAAAACAGGAGAATTTGTGAGTGATTAAAGGAGAGACTGTTAGAAACTAGGAAGATGGAGAGAGCTGAGGCCAAGTGAGGACAAAATAAACACAGCCATGGAGAGGTGACGGGAATGACAGAGGACAGAGGATGGAAAGGAGCACTTAGTGAGCTCCTACCTAATATCAATCCTAGAGAACTTCGTGTCATTTTGAGGTTGCACTTGCTGGTAATAGCTTTATTTGGGGACGAGACTAATTCCCAGCAGTATGAACTGAGCTGTCCATGGCCATGTCACCTGGATTAAACTCATTTCTCTGTGAACATCGTGGTCCACAGCATGCAGCCCGTAATTGTTTATCCATCCATCTAATAGAGTCTGTTGTTTCCCCAAGGACAGAGACCAGACCCTTATTTCAGCCCACTGAGTCAATTTTCCTTGTCTGTCTGGTAATTCGACAGTAAGGTCTATTGCCCTAGCAACTGCCCTTCGACTGCCATGGCAACCGCCAGTGCAGACTTCAGTTCACCACTTTGCCCCTTGGACATCTCCATGGCGATGTGCAGGATGAAGAGAAGGCCAGAGCCCCAATTCTGCGCCTGCGTAGAGTGACAGGAGGGGGTGAACAGGAGGAGACCAGGCTCCTGGATGTGCGCAGCCGCAGAGCGCCACGGCTGTGCCCACTAGTCCCAGCGCTGCGCACTTGACAGCCAGTCCGCCCGTCCGGAGCCCGGCTCGTTGGGGCAGCATGGCGGGGTCGCCGCTGCTCTGCGGGCCGAGGGCCGGGGGCGTCGGCCTTTTGGTGCTGCTGCTCTTGGGCCTTCTGCGGCTGCCCCCCGCCCTGTCAGCGAGGCCAGTAAAGGTGCGACTCCAGTCAGCAGGGGGTGGGGGTGGGGATGGGGAGGAAGATGGGGGGAAAGTGTTGGTGAGGCATTCTTGCTAGTATGTGCATAGAGATTGGCAAGGGTGTCCTGGGCTGCAACTGACAGTCTCCACATAGGCCAAGTGCATTTTCTGGGTGTGAGGGTGCTGATGCTCAAGGGCTCTTGGCTAGCAGACGCACCCTGCCCTTCCCTCAGCATCTGGGGCCTGGTCTGACCTCGACCCGTGGTGGCCTGTGGCGCTGTCCATGGCACTAGGGCATATTTAGAAAAGATGTCCATGTATCAATATGTGTGCCTGTGATGTGATGACCGAGGTGTATAGGTATTGTGTTCTTTCAGTGTGTCCTTTGGTTTGACTGCCCCTGAACGTCCTGCAATGCTGGAGATTCTTCTGTTTGACTTTTTTTTGTGGGCTTGATTGCTTTCTCAGTGATACCATGTGTATATTTGTGAACTCTTATGTGTGATGACGTAGTATATGGGCGTATCTTCCCTGTGTACTTATGTGTTTCTGTGTTTGATTTTTTTTTTTTTTTTCATTTTGGAAGGAGTGGTTCTTGTACCTCAGGGTACATATTTCATGGTGGCTTAGGTAGACTGAGTGCTTGGGTTTTTCTATGTGTATCCACGAGATGGTTTCCTTCTTGTGTCTTTGTGGAGCTGTGTCATTGCTGGGAAAGAAGCCATGATGTCTCTGCTCTGCATTGTGTTTTTAAAAGAGATGCTTATCCTTGCACCTGGGTGGCTCGGAGAGTGTAACAGCAGATCATTTCCCCAACAAGGAATGTGCACACAAGCATGAAAAGACCACTTCTGTGCAGTTCCTTGCAGCAGATATGGCAGTGTTGGGTTGCATGTGTGACATTTCAAGGGCTGTGTGTGTGTGTGTGTGTGTGTGTAGGGGGGATTGCTGGTGAGTGATTCCCCCAAGGGCAGATGCTGACCAAGGGGAGGGACATGGAGCAGCTTGCTCTCTACCTCTTCAAAGCTGTCTGAATCACAGAGAAGGGTTTTTTTTTTAAATTATTAAATATTTAGCATGGAACAATCTATTTAACATATACGTAAGTTATAAAGAATAATAGCTACTATTCAGCTTAAGAAATAAAGTATGACCAATACTCAGGCCTCCTTTGCTAGCCTTACCTCCTATTTTCTGCCCATTGATTCCATGTATTTGCAGCTTATCTTTAAACAATCTATTGTTTAGTTTCTGCTTTTGGAACATCATAGAAATGGAATCAGGCTAGGCATCTGCTTCCTGGTGGTCTCACTAAGAAGTCCCTGGTGCTGGATAGTCTTAGGCTATCTACAGTGGGATTCTAGAATTTGCCTTTGTGTGTGGGGGTGGGGGTGGTGCATGTGGTTTTGAATCAAGGGCTTTCTGCATGCTAGCCCCCAGAACCTTCTTTTGGTTTTGCTTTGGTGGAAGATTCATTTATATTGAAGTGCATGGTTGTAGTTCATTTTGATGCACAACATCATATCCTATGAGTGTATCATGAGTATATTAGTATGTCATGGTTTATTTCCAGGGCACTCTTTCCTTTACTCCCCCTACTTTTATGCTATTAGAAAATATTACTATGATGGTTCAAGAATTTATTTATGTCCAGTAGACTTTGAGTACAACACTCTAGGAGTGGGTCATAAAATCTATTCTTTTGAGACATGGGCAATTTCCCTTTCAAAATGATTTCTGTAATTTGTTCTGTTTTGTTTTTCGAGACAGGGATTCTCTGGAGCCCTGGCTCTCTTGGAACTCCCTTTGTAGACCAGGCTGGTCTCGAACTCAAAGATATGCCTGCTGGGAGCAAAGGCGTGTGCACCATGCCCGGCTTATTTTTGCACATTTAATTTCCAACAGCGAAGTATTATAGTTTTTATTCCAAACCTGGTATCCCACCCCCACCCCCAAAGAAACAAACAAACAAAAACAACCTGGCATCCAGAAGACTCAGGGCAAGTTCTGAGTGATTAAGGCATCACACTGAGATTGCGTGGATCCTAGAGGTGTTTAGTGGTCTGAGTGCCCTTGGAGGTAATTGAGTGTCTGCTGGGGCCTTAGAGACGATGGGAATTTTGGAGGGGCCCAGTGAATGTGGTGGTCCGTGGAGCCCCACCCCTCTAGTTGGGCGTCTCTGGCTAGAGGGACGATGACGATATCGGTTTTTTTCCCCACTTCATCTTCTTGCAGGAGCCCCGCAGTCTGAGCGCAGCATCGGCGCCCTTGGCTGAGACAGGCAGTCCCCGCCGCTTGCGTCGGGCCGTGCCCCGAGGAGAGGCGGCGGGTGCGGTGCAGGAGCTGGCGCGGGCGCTGGCGCACCTGCTGGAGGCCGAGAGACAGGAACGCGCGCGCGCCGAGGCGCAGGAGGCGGAGGATCAGCAGGCGCGTGTCCTGGCGCAGCTGCTGCGTGTCTGGGGCTCCCCGCGGGCCTCGGACCCGCCCTTGGCCCCGGACGACGACCCGGACGCTCCTGCCGCACAGCTCGCACGTGCTCTGCTCCGCGCTCGCCTAGACCCCGCCGCCCTCGCGGCCCAGCTTGTTCCCGCGCCTGCCGCTGCGCTGCGCCCCCGACCCCCCGTGTACGACGATGGCCCCACCGGCCCGGATGTCGAGGACGCCGGCGACGAGACCCCTGACGTGGACCCGGAGCTACTGAGGTGCCGGGGCAGGGGGAGGGAGGGAGGGAGGGAGGGCGAAGGCTGAGATCGCCAAAGCCGCTGCACTGGACCCTGAGGAAGTGAAGTCCTGGATCCCGGGGACAGGGGACGGACGCCCATAGACCCCAGACTGGATGACACTATACAGGACTAGGGCTCCCGGAGAGGTCTTTGGGGAAGGCAGTTTCTCTGAAAGTAGTGAGTCCCCCAGGCTTGAGTGCAAGCAATATGGTGTTACAACGTTGTGTTGGCCGAGTTCGGGACTACAGTGGTGATGCGGAGCCGCATCCTCACTGCACCCCGCTTCACCACGCAGGTACTTGCTGGGGCGGATCCTCACCGGAAGTTCGGAACCAGAGGCTGCGGCGGCCCCGCGCCGCCTCCGCCGAGCTGCCGACCAGGATTTGGGTCCCGAGGTGCCTCCCGAGAGTGTGCTGGGGGCGCTGCTGCGCGTGAAACGCCTGGAGAACTCCTCGCCCCAGGCGCCCGCACGCCGCCTCCTGCCTCCCTGAGCGCTGCTGCATCCCTCACGCCCTGGAACCCAGGAGCAGTCCCCAGCAACCCTGCCTTCCTGCCAGCACGTCCACAGGCGCCTACCCGGCAACCCCTGAGACCCCCATCTCCTGAACCCTCAATAAAAGCGCTCTATAGCAGCTCTTTGACTGAGTGGCGTGTTCTAGGGGCCGGTGGGCTGGGTGAGAGCCATAGTGGCTGTGTATTTGGGTCCTCTACTGACATGGCATGTGCCCCTGCCTAGTCTGCTCTCCTCACTGGCAAAAAAAAGCACCTACACAGGCAATAGCAGTGGCATTGCCATACTCACCAGGTGCCTGGGCTAGCCTTCTAGGCTTTGCTGAGGTGGGGTTCCCTGAGAGGCTGAGGTCACTTTCAGCGTCTGCCAGGGGAACATGGCACTAAAGGCTATGGCTACACTCGTTGCCCACCAGGACCAGGGACTGCTTGTTGTGAGGGCCCTAGGTGGATCACGTCTGCAGCTGGTCCAGACACCTAGCACACATCAGCAACATGCCAAGCCCTGAGCACACAGTGCTCTGTGAAGAGTCAGCATAACCATGGCCTTTGCGCTGGTTATTTTTTCTGCCCTCAATATGTGCAAGTTTTTTTTTTTTTTACAAACGTCACTTCATAATGCATTTTTAAACCTTCCTGTCACCGTGAGCCATTGCCTCTTTTAATGTATAGCTTCTATCACTGTCTAGTATTCCTAGTATCCAAAACAAGGTTGGGCAGTTTCTCCTCTCTCTCTCCAAGTGCTGGGATTACAGGTGTGTGCCACTACCATGCTCAGATCCCCAAAATTTCTTGAATGAAAGAATTCTCATAACTCAAGCAACATTCTCCCACCCACATAACACTTAGTATGAAAGCTGGGTGCAGTATACACACCTGTAATATGTAATACCAGCACTTGAGAGGCGGAAACAGGAAGATCACCCAGGAAGGAGTTCAGTGTCAGCCTGGGCTACCCTGTCTCAGAACAAAACAATCAAAACTCAGCATGGTGGCACATACCTTTTATCGCAGGACTCAGGAGGCAAGGCAGGCAGCTCTCCGAGTTCCAGTCAGGGCTACCTAGTACATAGTAATACGCTGTCTCAAAAAACAAACAAACAAAAAGACTTAGTATGGAGGCAGCTTTGAATCCTGAGAACAACATTTATTTAACTTTGCATAGAACTTCATAGAACACAGCCAATGCTGGACACCCCATGTTACCATCTAACTCCTCACCAAATGAAAACAAAAAGGTGTCCGTAATAACTGTTATTTGGTGGGGGAAGGGTCATCTTGACACGACCGGCGACCGGCGAGAAGGGTCAATTTGCTTGACTAAGATCTTCAGGCTACAGAGCAGCCACAGCTACACACGGCTTTGCGGTGCCGGGCCTCCTTGCTTGGCTCAGCCATAGCCTCCTGGGCCCTCTGAATCTCATGGACAAGCAGATCAAAGGCTTCCTCTACACCTTGCCGTGTCTTGGCTGAGGTCTTCACGAAGGGGGCTCCCCACTTGTGAGCAAGGATGGCCGCGGCAGCATGAGCATCTCCAGCGGTGGTCACTAGGTCACACTTGTTGCCCACGAGTACCAGAGGCTGTTTCTGGTGAGGACTCCAGGTAGACCATATCTGCTGCAGCTGCTCCAGAGAGGAGGGGTCATCAAGAGCAAAGACACCCAGCACGCCATCACCAGCTGCCAAGCACTGGTCACGCAGGGCCCTGTGGATATCCTGCCCCGCTGTGTCCAGCACATTCAGAACATAGCCTCCGTTGTCCAGGGCCACCTGCTTCCAGTAGGAATCCTGGATAGTGGGGTCGTGGTCTTTCACGAAGCAGTGGTGGGTCATCTGGATAGTGAGAGCACTTTTACCAACACCACTTGCCCCCACCACCACTGCCTTGTACTCAGGAAGCTGCCTACCAGCATTTTTGCATTGTGCCCAGGCCTCGTGGCTTTCCTCTGGGGATCTCGTGCACTGTGCGTTGAGGCTCAGATCCAAGATGCTAGACTTTGTTGACAACGCCATTCCTCAACAGTCAGCTCAAAGCAGCGATGTAAACAGCAGGTGCTGAGAGTGAGAGAGAATGAGAGGTCAGGTGAGACTGGCTGGAAGAAAGGAGACCCCCCAGGTGTCATTGAATCAACATAGTTAAGTATACACCATGTTGTTTTCTCCTTATTTGGAAGTGGGGTGAGACAGGGTCTTAACATGTAGCTCTGGCTAGCTTGGAATTTGTCCTACAGGTCAGGCTGACCTCAGTTTAAGCAATCCTCCTGCCTCTGCCTTCCCAGTGCTAGAATTACAGGTGTGTCCCACCATGTACAGCCTCCTTCTTAAACCCAGAGCCTCTATTGTTCAGCTGCTCCTTCGACGCCAAGCAGGGATATCTCTTTTCAGTAGTTTTTCATATATATATAATTTATAAATTGTATTTATTTTGTGCACAGGAGGTGCTAGCCTGGGATTGATGGAAGTGACCCCACCCCCGCAGGGGTGGGATTGTTTTTGTGTGCCATAGCATTTGTGTGGAAGTCAAAGTACAACCTATGGAGTAGGTTCTTTTTCTGCAGGAGTAAGCAAGGTAGTCAGGTTTGGTAGCAAACACCTTTATCTCTGAGCCATCTGGCCTGCCTGGGATTTTTCAAGTACTCCTACTACTGATATTTAACATGCACCCCATGAAGCCCACCTGGTTAAAATGTGTGACTCTTGTGTAACCATTACTATAGTTGAATTTGAGACTGTTTAAAAAATTTTGAACATCTGTACATTCAGAAAAAGAATCTCTATAGCCCTTAGCAGTCTCTCTCCATTGCACAAGGAGAGCGCGATTTGGTTTGGTTGTCTTGGAACCCCAGCTTGGCAGAGTAGTGCCTGTCTGGTGATTGGCTGCTGGGAACTTTCCCACCCAAGGGGTTTATGTTGTAAAAGAACATCTTACTGCAGAAAGATAATCAACCGAGGCTGGAGATCTACAGCTCAGTTGGTTTAGTGCTTCCTTAGTATGCACAGAGCCCGGAGTTCAATCCTCGGCACTGCATAAAAACAGCCTGCTGCCTCACATCTATAATATTCCAGTATTCAGGAGGTGGAGAAATGATTAGAAGTTCAAGACCAGCCTCGGTTACATAACACATTGGGAGCCAGACCCTATCTCAAAAAAAAAAAAAAGACAAGCCAAATCATATAGTCTAGTACTCACCTATATTGTGAGGCAGGGACAGAGATATTCACAGAAAGTAAAAGAAAGCTGGGGATGTGGTTCAGTTGGTAGAATGCTTTGCCTAGCCTGCATGAAGTTCTGAATTTGATCCTTGGTACAATAGGAGATCAGGCAGAGGACCAGCAAGACTGCTCAGCAGGTACTAATACTTGCCGGGAAAGCCTACTAAGCTGAGTTCTTTCACCTGAACCCATGGTGACTGACACAGGTTTATTCCAGCACTTAGGAAACAGAAGGAGGTGAATCTCTGTGAGTTGCAGACCAGCCAGGGCTACATAGGGAGACCTTGACTCAAAAAAAACAAAACCATCACCACCCCCAACAAAAACCTCAAGACAACAGCACCCCCAACAAAAACAACCTTCCCTGCTGTGAACTAAACGCTACTTTCTACATTTTACTTTATAATCCACACTGTTGTCTATACTCTCACATTGTTTGGCACCAGATAATTTGTTAATTAATGTTAAGTATTTTATTATTTAATATTGGCTAATTAATTTAAAAAAATCTTCCTGTATGCCAAGCATTGATATGGTACAGAAAAAAAAGACTCAACTCCTGGGGCCTTGAAGAAATTCTAATGAAAAGAGGGACAATAAATATGATAAATAAGGAAATTATCTTGCATAGTAGAAGAGGTTAGGCACACAGCAGGTGCTCAATTTGTGTTAGCTATTAATAGCAAGTCATTAACTCCCTGAATGCACCTCCGCATCCGGTTGGGGAAGGGCCTTCCAAGAGTGCACCATAATGGTGGTTGCCACACTTTTCACTAGAAACTGGGAGGAGTGGCAGGGGCCAGGTGGTGGGTTCCAGGGGTCCCTAGCAGATTTTGTAGAGTTGGAGGAAGTGAGGAGGGATGGGGGTGGGGGGAAGGCCTTAGGTGGAGGGATCCTTCTTTGAAAGGGGCCACTGGACGTGCCTACCCACAAAGGGAATGCAGGGTGAGGAAAGTAGGCAGAGAGCAGGACTTTGGAGTATCCCAGTGTCTGGACCCAGAGAGGGAAGAGTCTGCAGGGGCGATGAGAGACAGAAGCAGGAGGGCCTCAGTGGCGAGGCCCGAGTAGTGGAAGAACCCAGCGGCGGGGATAGTGGAGGCAGTGGAACAGGTGGAAAGGAGACGTCAGGTTCTGGTAAATTCGGAAGGTGGAACTGAACAGCTTCCTTTCAAGATTAAAAGACAGGGGATCAGGAAAGAATGACTTAAATTTCGGACTAGAGCAGAGCAGCTGCAAATCTTGAGGTGCAAATTTGAGGTGGGGATAAATACGAGAAGGGCGCCTCCCTAAGGTGCTGGCGATTACCACAGTGACGAAAGGAGGTTGGGGGAGGCCGAGTGAGCCCCCAATATGGCCACTCAAACTCATTTTTGTGATACCCCAGGAAGGCTGGGGCTATAGTCTCCGTGTCTCTCATTCACAAGGAACAGAGAAAAGAGTGAGGGGACTGGCCCCAGGCCCCTCGGCAGGAACGGTAGAGACATCACAGATCGGCGCTTCAGCTTTCTGCTCAAGTTACACAGAACCCCATGTAGAAGTGCTGCTGGAGCATCCCCAAAGAGCTCTGGGGACCCTGTGGTCACCGGCTCAAGCCGTTTAAACCAGTCTTCTAGACTCGCATCTCCGACCCAGGAAGGCAGGAGTCCCAGGAAGGCGAGCAGAAGCGGGCTGGGCACACGGGGTCCCAGAGAGAGGGACGGGTACGGAGTTGCTCCAGATACGAGAGCTTGCGGCCCCCTTCCCAGGGTTAGCCTGAACAGCTCGCCTGGTCTCGGCACTTTTCCGTGTCAGAGTCAGGTGAGGTGTAAAGCTCCGGCTTGGGGAAGGGCGACCCTAATCTATCCCTGCACTCCTCCACTTCGGACTCAAGTTAGAACCGCGGCGGCGGTGGTGGCGCCCTGGTTCTCCTTTCTCCTCCTCCCACCTCGCGAAACAGCGCTGCTTCCCGCTCAGCGCGGCACTCGTCTAAGGTGAAGCGAGTGCGAGGCTTGCTCCCCCGACAGGGCAAGAACCGAGAAGCGGCCCCTGGAACCCCGCGCCAAAAGATGTCTGGGCCAGGAATGCCAGCGTCCCACTTACCTGTGTTCCCGGAGTGGCGGTCCGCTGAGGGGCGGCAGGCTGCTCTGACCGGACGGTCTGGGGGTTAGGATGCTCCCTACCCCCAGCAGCGGCGGAGGGCGGGGATGTGGGCTTGCCCCCTCCCACCTGCCCGACCCCTGACCCCCCGCCTTCTCCCCTCAGCCATCGCACAATGTGGAGAGCAAATGTGGGCGGGACCTCCACCTGCCCCTCTCTACACAGCACCCCCCTCTCCGGCCCGCCCCTCCCTCGCCTGGATTGCTTGCTTTAGAGTTGGTTCAGCTTGGGCCATTTGTGTGTGTATGTGTATAGTGCTGTGTCAGGATTTGACCTGGAAGACGGCATTTTGGAAACCATTTTGTGTTTTTTTTTTTTTTGACCCAGAGAACCTGTACAACTTCAGCTGGGTTTCTAGGTAGCTCTGAGGTAAGCTGTGTCTGTCCTGAAGGGAAACAGTTGTAGAGGAAGGGCTATTTTGTGAGGGTAGAAAGAACCTGATCTGAGGCAGAAGTGCAAGTTATAAATCCCTCAGACTCTCTTGCAGCTATGACAATCATAGGCTAGAATTCTGAGCAAGTAAGGTGGGGCATCTGTAATGCTTCCCCAAAAGGGACTGGAATGGGCTGTGACTTAGCTCAGTTGGTAGTGCTTGCTAAGCATGTAGGAACCGCCTAAAATGTATGAAGTGCTGTCATCCCAGCATTAGGGAGGTAAAAACAGAAGGCTCAGAAGTACAAGGTTAAGGCTGAAGAGACGGCTCAGTGGTTAAGAACACTTTTTGCTCTTCCAGAGGACACAGGTTCAATTCCCAGCACCCACACAATGGCTCAAAACCATCTGTAATTCTAGTTCCAGGGTATCTGTCACCCTCTTCTGGCCTCTGTGGTACCAGACATGCACATGGTGCAGAGACATACATGCAGACAAAACATTCATACAAAAATAAAATTTAAAAGGATGTACAGGGTCAGAGTCTGAAGTCAGCCTGTTATATGAGAGCCTATCTAAAAGGGGGTGGGGGGGTACAGAGATGACCTTTTCTTCTTTTTGACTAGGTGAGTCTCTGGGATCAGAAGGTGGCAATCAACAAAATTCCTAAACTATCAGCCAAAGCAATTTTCAGATGTGGAATAAAACTCCAGAAAATCCTCCAGTTATTCAACTCAGGATGCCACCCATAACTACTACATCCAAGTTAAAATTGAACCTTATCCTCCATGAGATAGATGGGCAAAAAAGCCCAGTGAGGCTGCTTCCTGACAGTTCTCATGTCTTCTCACAATAGAATTCAGCTGGGATAGGCTGAGACCCTTTGTCTTTGTCTTTAGTAGTTCTGACTGGCCTAGAACTCTGCTATGTAGACCAGGGTGGCCTTGAACTCAGAGCTCCACCTGCCTCTGCTTCCCAAGTTTGGGGATAAAAGGCATGTGCCACCATGCCTAGTGAGACTCCTATTTCTATGGTGGGCAATCATTTTCTCAGGAATCCTATTAGTTAATTCCCAGTGGAGCCAATCTAGCTGCCTGCTTCAATTTTAGTTAGATTTGGGGGGCACTGGATGCACAGTTGACTCGATGAAGACCCCCCACCCCCACTCACTTTCTTCTTCCCTCCCTTCCTCCAGTTGTGCTGGCTGGGAATGAGGGGTTTTTCCAAATTAAGAAAAGCTTTCTTCAGGTTTTGTAACAACTTAAACTTTATTAAATATGCAAGCCTGCTGTAACTGCCAGTTGTGCCCTTCAATGTCATCCTGGTGATTGCAGCTCCTTCTTAGGGCTACTAAGTTGTCCCTCTTTCCTTCTGGGGTAGAACAGTGGTGTTCCTCGAGCAGGCAGTGAGCAGGGGCAGATCTACAACCGAACATCATAGTCTTTTTAAAAGGATTTGCACTTAAACAAGCACCTTGCAAAGGATATTCAGGGATGGGTTTAAGTGAGGCCACCCTCATCCAAGGTACAGGTTGCAGTGAACTAAGCTGCTCTGTCTAAGGCCTCGGAAGGCAAACAGGCAGCAGCATGTTCTGGGACTTAGTGTGAGTGGGGTATGTCCTCCCCAAACTTGTTCTGGTGGGCAGCGCTCTTCACTTCTTGGAGATCCTGAGGAAGAAGCAAGGACAAAGTAGGTGAAAGTGAAGGTGGCTTTATTGTAGTCACGAAGAGGCTGTCGCCACTGTAGCCCTGAACTGCCGTGTCTCATGGACTACTCATACTCCTGCAAATACCCATGGGGCAGCCATGCAAGGAGTCTGCGTTCTCCTCTTACCAAACGACAGAAGGGATATGGGGTGGAGAGGGACAGGGCTCAGTGTGCATGGGTTAAACCCCCTGCCCAGGCTCACCTGGTGGTGGACATAAGCCTGACAGTAATAACACCAGGTGGACAGGTCAACACAGCTCAGGACTAGTGGGTGTTCCGTAGCTTCATGGTGGTGGACCATATGGGAATTGACGTAACGACTGCAGTACACCTGAGGTTGAAAAGTGAGGGTTTAGCCAGGTGGCGGCGGCACGCGCCTTTATTCCCAGCACTTGGGAGGCAGAGGCAGGTGGATCTCTGTGAGTTCAAGGCCAGCCTGGTCTACAGCGCGAGATCCAGGAAAGGCGCAAAGCTACACAGAGAAACCCTGTCTCGAAAAACCAAAAGCCCAAAACCTAAATAAATAAATAAATAAATAAATAAATAAATAAATAAATAA
>CABHPH010139084.1:25685-44338 GCA_902168325.1 Peromyscus nudipes
AGAAAGAAAGAAAGAAAGAAAGAAAGAAAGAAAGAAAGAGAAAGAAAGAAAGAGTGAGGGTTGCCTGGCACCAGCTGAAGATTGCTGCTGGGCCAACCTCTACCCATACCCTTCTTTTGTTCCATACCTGATAGCAAGTCAGACACACCCAGTTCTCCTGGACTGTTCCACAGGTCTCACATGGTTGGGCCACATCTAGGCCTTCTGCAGGAATGGGGCACACTGCCGTCAAATGGGGACACCAGGATAGTGGGGTCACAGCATAAAATACATCCTAGAGTGGGTAGGTAAAACTGAGTAAGTAAAGGATTCCACCTCTCCACGAACATCATCTGCTCCTGTCTGGAGGCCTGATAGACAAGGCAGCAGCAGCCATAACCCCAGGCTCTCCCTGAACTCACCTGGCCATTGAAGTTCCCAAATGCCTGTGTCAGCATCAAGCTGTTCATGCTCTGACCTCCAGCTGCTTCGCCTAGTAGGCCCTCCTCAGACTCAGGGGCCTCCTAGACACAGAAGGAAAGATGTAGCTGAGAATGCCCACTTCTTGCCCTTTCTACCCTCTTCCCGGGTGTGGCAGGCTTTACCTGAGCGCCACCGCTTAGTTCCAAACTGCTCAGACTCCCAGTCAGCTGCTCAGGGGACTCCTGGGCTGCGGCCCCCTGCACAGGTGAAGCTTCTGTGCTCTCTTCGTCTGCACACGAGGCTAGAGGAGTTCCAACATGCTCAGTTTCTTCTCCCACAGCCTCCTCCGAGGTGGTCTGGTTAGGTACATTTGGGGTTGCTGCTGAGGCATGCTGGTCCATTGTGGTTCCTCCCTCGGTCTCCTTTGAGGTGGCCTGGTCCGGTGGAGCTCCACTAGCAGCTTGTTCTGGGGACTGGCCCTGAACAAGCACTGCCTTAGCTGTCTTTGATTTAGTATGGCCTAGAGTACATTCTTTTGCAGATAACGCGGCTGAAGTCTTCCTTGGGCCTGCTTCTGGAACCTTTCCTTTTGGTGTGGTCGTTCCCTTAGCTGACACAGGATTGGTCATTTTGGGCAGCTTCTTGATGAAAGGCTTAGAACTGGAGCATTCTTCCCGGTCTTCCATCTCTGGAACGATGGAAAAGATACTTGAGTGTGGATAACACCCCCTTTCTGCCTCTAATCCTCCCTCCCTTCTTTGAATTGAATTCCCTTATAGTTTTCAGTTTCTTTCTCTCTTCTTATTCTTTTCTTTTCTTTCTCCCCCCCCCCCCTTTTTTAGGTTCTTTGAGACAGGTTTCTCTGTACAGCCTTGGCTGTAGACCAGGCTGGCCTTGAACTCACAGAGATCTATCTGCCTGCCTTTACCTCCCAAGTGCTGGGATTAAAGGCCTGTCCCACCACCGCCCGGTTACTCACTCATCATCCGCAAACTGCGCCAGTATTTGCGATGGACTTGGATGGTCTCATTGATTGAGGCCAGGGCTCCTGGCTGTGGGGGTCGCAGCAAGGTAAGCAGGGGTGGTGGGTCTCCAAGGAGTGAATGGGTGCAGGCAGCCATAGATTCAGAGATGGATGTCAAGTTGTATCCACCCTTTGTAAAAGAGAAGGAAGGGTACAATGAGGGTTCATCAGGGAATCTGGAGGGTTAGATATCCTGGCTCTCTAATTAGTTCTCCTCCTTGTTCTAGGGAACTAAAAGTCTAGAGTGCAGGGTAGAACCAGGAACAAATGAGTGTAACACACATTTGTACGATGGGCAGTACTCACTGTGTGAGGTGGTTGTTGGGGGAATGTAAACTGTGCTGTCAAGTGCAAGATAACAATAACAACACTGGTAATAGTATTAATAAACAATAGCTTGCATTTATTATTTGCTGTGGGCTAGACCCTATTTTAAATATTTTATGCATGTTAACACAATCCTCACAATGACAGATGCTCAATCTGTACAGAAACATGCCCTCATTCCATATCTGTCTTCACACTGTCCAGGAACCCTTGGCCACACATCATATAAAACACAGATTTGACCCACACAAATGCACATACATGGCAGATCCAAGAGTTCCTGTTGTGACCCGGGACAGGAACAACTAATATTCTCTCTGTATGATCCCCTAACGTGAACTCTTTCCTACTTGATCAAACCTGTTTCTCCTCTTTTTATACATAAGGGAACCAAGGCCCAGCGCAGTTAGAAGACTTGTTTGAGGTCGCAGCAATTGAAGCAGCAGTGCTGGTGTTTAAATGTGGGCTGACAAAATAGTCCACATTGTTGCTAATATCACCAAGGAATTGAGCCTGGGCCCTTGGTACATGCCAGACATGTTCTACCACTGAACTACTAGTTCATGTTCCTAACCAATACCCTTAACCTGCCATAAGCAGTCCTGGGCAAACCGTAAGTGGGACATTTTGTAAGCCAGTTAAATTCTCTGTGACTTACTGTCCTCATCTCTGAAAACAGCACCCAGGTTTGCTGAGAGGGTAAAGTTACTGGCTGAAAGACGTAACAGCAGGAAGACAGAGCATCTTTACAGTGCACACTGTATGCCAGGAATGCCTCCATAGTTACAGATGCCGGCCCCATCTGTAGATCCGGAAACCCAGGCACAGGGGTGGGGGCAGCAGTCACTTACAAAAGGTCAGGGAATTTACTTTGTCTCTCTAACATGTTAGGAGCAATTCAGATGTGGTGAAAAGCAGACCTCCAGAGCCAAATGTTCAAGTCTCAATTCTGCCATTATTAAATATGTGGCCTCAGACTAGTTACTATTCCAATCCATTCTCTGATGTGTTTTCATGGGGGGGGGGCTTTTGAAACAGGGTTTCCTGTAGCCCAGGCTGGCCTCAAACTTGATATGTACCTGAGGATGACCCTGATCCTCCTGTCTCCTCCTCTCAAGTGCTAGGATTATAGGTATGTGCCACCACAACCAGCTAGTTCCTCTGACCTTGAGAGGAAAATGAGCTAAACAGACTCTACCTCACAGTGCTGTTTTGACAACTAAACTGGAAAGACTGACAGAGCCAACTCTTCCAAATTGCCCTCCCACCCCGACAAGAGGGATCAAGAGAGTTACCTCTAGGACAAGGATAATGCGACCATTGGCAAGGCCCATCAGCAGGTGAGTAAGGTGGGCATAACCCTCAGGTGTCACTTGGCAGCCACCCAGCGGGTCCCCTTGTGCAGCATCAAAGCCAGCTGAGACCAGCACCAGTTCTGGGTTAAACTGCAGTAAGGAGAGAAGAGGAACATGGGCATCAAGGCTTGGGTGGGCAGCAAGTGATGGAAACAAGGACAAATGAAGGCAGGGAAATGGAAGTCAGAAAGCAGAGGATGTGAGAATAGAGATCTGAAAAGAAGGAGCAGAAGACCGGGAAACCAGGAGAAACAGACATGGACAGCCTGTCAGAGACAAGGGTATACCCACCAGAAACTCAAGATATTGTGGGAGACAGGGGCTGGAGAGATGGCTCAGCAGTTGAGAGCCGGTTGCTTTTCCAGGACTAGGGTTCAACTCCCAGCACCCACATGGCAGCTCACAACTGTCTGTAACTCCAGTCCCAGGGGTTCTGATGCCCTTTTCTGGCTTCCATGGGCACCAGGCATGCATGTGGTACATAGATATATATATAGGCAAAACACCCAAACACATAACATAAATAAAAGCTAAAAACAGATATTGGAGACCCGCTATAAATTGACAGAACGGGGCCTGAGATAGTCATGAGATAGCTATGGATCACGGAGACAAGGATACATGGAGACTCAAATGGTAAGAGACAGGGAGAAGAGAAATGGAGACAGAGACATGTCCTCTCTCCCACACACAACAAGGGTCAAACATGGGACACACATGCACATGACGCAGGCTTTTATACACATAATATATACTAATACGAGTGTCATACACCCCCACTCCCAATCTTACAACCCCACACTGGCAAGACCGCAAACCACACCAGTTACACACATATACTTGGATTCTCCTGGGGACAAAAATACACAGCCACAATGATATACATACAGTCCCCACAGTTATAATAGTTAGACACACTCTGTTCATGCCCACAGGAGGCAGTCGCCTGCACACAGCTGCACAGACACATACAGGGTAGTGACTGCCACCTGTGCATGGTCACATGCGTGCAGCTCTAAAAGCACACTCCTAAGGCCAGACGTGCAGAGTTATGTCCTCAGTGCGTCAGTCCCACACATGCCACTGGCCTGCCCCCAGCTCACACACAGCTAGGTTACCCCCGAGTCGGAGCACTCAGAGAGAGCCAACACAGAGACATCTGGACCCAGTCAGACAGACATGGATGCTTATCTCACTACAGCCCCCCACATTTGGAAGGTCTCTCTTGGGTTATCACAAGACAGCAGCATCCAGTGGCACCCAGCATCACATCTATCACATACAGAAAGCAGATGAGAGCCACTGTGCAACATTACCCACATGTATCCCATCTCTGGCCTCCCTTGTACACACAGTTCCGCAGAGACTGCATCTCTTGCAGACAGCCTTAGAACCATGCACTCATGATGGCAGACATATCCAGGGGACACACACACGCATATACACACAGCCAGGACAGTTGTTCCCATATAAAATGTCATAGAAAGGCCACTCACATGCAGCCATATGTACATGGTCAGACAGATACATAAGGCCATCACTGCCACCCCTGTCCCAATAGCCAACATGTGACCAGTTACCTGGTAGTCAAACACACATGCTGAGGAGGCAAATAGGTGCTGCCACCTACACAGATGTCACATGAGCCTTACCTCATAGGCGATGGGAAGTACCAGACGATACCAAGTAGTCAGGTAGTCAGCGTCACCCATGCGGGGCCCATTCCAGGGCACATTGACAGTGAAGCCTATACCGGCAGCTCGGCCTACTTGGCTACTGGCACCCTCGTCCCCCATGGGGAAGAAAGTGCCACGGTCGTACCGGTGCAGGGACACGTATAACACACTGCCAGGGAGAGGACAGGATGAGAAAGGGGCCGTGACAAGTTAGGGGCTACAAACATTCCTGCAAGGGTGGTTTAGCACCCCCCCACACACACACACACACCACACTCTTGCTAATAGTCCCATCTCTCACCTGGGGTCATCTTCAAACATGTGCTGAGTTCCATTACCATGATGAACATCCCAATCCACGATCAGGATCCTGGGGGAGGGAAATAGCTCCTTTTAGCAGCCTAAGACATTGAGCCCTAGGAGAAGGAGGGCTATGGCTAGCTAGACTCCTGGGGTCTTCGGAAGCATTTGGTGCTGGGTAGTAGGACCATGGGTATCTTGAGAAAGCACTGGCCATCATTTTAAGACTGAAGGCCCAACCTTGGTTTCCAAGGGCTTTACTATGGGCCTAAACAAGTACTTGAGGCTAGGTCCTAGACTCTTCTGAGGACTGACTAGGGAACAGGGCTCCAGGCCTGGTTGGCTAATGTCACATGACAAACCCTAAGTCTTTTGGAGTAAGTACCTGGAGCCTGGGCTTGGGCTTTGTTGGAATGACCTGTTAGGGATCAGGAATGTTGGTGTAATATCTTAGATCTTAATTTATTAAGGATCTAGATGACATGATCTGGTGACAGTAACACAACCCTTCTGCCTCTTTTGTAGTCAAGTGCTGTCCAGTGGACCCTTGCTTGTTTCTACAAAAGCTCCTTGGGGCTGTACCATGGATCTGCCAAGTGAGACTGAATGGAGGGAGTAGTGTCCAGGTTCCTTCAAAGATCGGGTTTTGGGGTCTCTGGGGAGCCCTCACCGCAGGGCACGTCCAGCAATGGCTTGGGCATGGCGAGCAGCCACAGCTACAGAGTTGAAAAAGCAGAAACCACAGGCAGCATCTGGTTCTGCATGGTGTCCCGGAGGGCGCACTATGGCAATGCCATTCAAAACCTGCAGAGAGGAGCAGTGGGTAAGAAGACCCTGGCCCTCACTCCTGTCCTTTCCCAGCAGAGACTCTCCCACTGCCTCTGTCCTCCTAAGGAGGGGCAGGGAGTCCTCTCTTTCTATTTCCTTAGGACCTCGTCTCTTCAGCCAAACTGCCCTGGCACCCCGAGAAGACGTACCTCTCCTGAAAGCACAGCTTCCACCAGGCGGCAGGCGGCGCCCGCAGCAAGCTGCGCACAGGTAAAGGTGCTGGGGCAGATGTAGATGGAGTCAAAGCTGGCACCTTCGCGGTGCAGCTCCCGGGTTTTCATCTTTTCTGTGGCCCGGAGACGCTCGACGTACTCGGCGCTGGAGACACAGAGGAACAATGAGCCACAAGCTCATCCCCAGGTAAGATCTTGGACCTCTCTAGGTGAGCAGTAGTTCCACCCACCATGGGAATAAAGCCCCAGGCCCTACTCCTAGAACTTCCCTATAGTCCTGCACCTGACCTACCCCTGGCACAGGGTCTGACCTGTGGCAGGTAAGAAGCTCAGCATCCATGGCAGGCCGCACAGGCAGGATGAGGCAGCGTGAAGCAAGGCCCAGCTCCTCTAGGTGGCACATGATCCGTAAGATGCGCTGAGGTGTCTCAGGATGATGACTAGTAGTGGGGGAAAGCCAGAGCTGGGGGTTTAGTGACTGAGGTGAGTGATCAACCGTCACTCGTCCCCGCCCTCTGAGCACATACTTGTCCCACAGGTTGCAGTGGCTCATCATTTTCTCGTCATAGACCAGCCCAGTGCGTTCCTGCAGCGCTGGCCATGCATCCAGTGGTAGTGCAGCAGCAGCCTCCCAGCGGCCTTCCTCATCTTCCTCTTCTACCCTGTCTTCCTCTACTTCATCTTCCTCCTGGGGCTCGACTAAAGAGGGGCTCAGATCACCCTACTTCCTGAGTCTGGATCCCATCGTATTCTGAGACAAATGTGGCCCAGACAAAAGGCCTAAAACCCACACAGCCTTCCCCACCAAGGCATCCCAGGAAAGCAAGAGGGGATCTGGAAGAGAATATCCCCAGGAGCTCATTCCACATTTGATGCTGATCATGCCCATTGCCCACCTCTTACCTGATCCTGCAAGGATCTCCCAGAAGGGTTCAAGGGCTTCTAGAGTGCAGGAGATAGAAGTCCGGGCACTGGGGGTGGTGGAAGTAGGTATGTGATAAAATGGCCCCCAGGCAGGTAATAAGGGCTCTCCATTCCCCCGTTTCCCCGGGCTCACCTTGCGCAAGGTGCACCAGGGGACTCCAGCATGGGGCAAGGGTCTCCAAGAAGAGTGTGGAGTGACGCACTGACACCCTTAGCCAGGGCATGGAGGTTATAGCCACCCTGGGGAAGGAGTTGTTGGGGGAGGCAAGCAGAGGGCCAGATATTACCAGGGAATATACTGCTATATACTGATACCGATAACGGCAACATTATTTGGGTGCATACTATATGTCAAGCAACAAGAAATTTAGAGGGTGACTTCATTTAACTCACTGGACAATGATGTAAAGTGATTAGCAGAGGCACAAAGAATTATGAAGTGGTAAGGCTGAGCAAGGAACAACTTTACAAAAAAATCCCATGAAAAAATTTCAAGAATTAATTATTTACTTCATGATTATGAATGTTCTGCCTGGATGTGTGTATGTGTACCACATGTGTGACTTTAAGATCCCCAAGAGCTAGAGTTATGGACAGTTGCAAACAGCAAGCTGGAAATTGAACCCAGGTCCTCTGCAAGAGCAGCAAGTGCTCTCAACCACTACAAACTCTTCAGCCTCCAGGAACAAAACTCCTGTTTTGTTTTTAGTGGTACTGAGAACGGAACCCCTTGCATGTATCAGCTAAGCATTCTTTCTACCTTTGAACTCCATCCCCAAGGCCCAAAGATCCGTTCTTAAGCCTTCAAGTGGGCCAGTGAGCTAGATCAGAGGATAAGAGGGCTTGCCACCAAGCCTGATAACCTGAGTTCAATCCCCAAAAAGAATCCACATGGTGGAAGGAGAGAGCCAACTCTCACATGTTGTCTTCTGACCTCCACACACATCATGGTACATGTGCATAGTGTATGTACATGTACATACAAACAAATAAACAAATATAAACATTCTAAGTCTTTTAGGATCTACAGGGTTAGATAAAAGTGAGTTACTCACCTCCAGAGACAGAATCAACCTGCCTCCTGCCAGACCCATGAGCAAATGCGTCAGGTGGGCAAAGCCTGGTGGAGTGGTGGCCATCTCTCCCTGCGGGAACACGGAGCTCAGTGTACTTCCCTTTGCCTACCTAACACCCGGAGAACTTGCCTTACCTTGGGGTCTCCTTGGAGGGCATCAAATCCAGCAGCCACCAGGACCAGCTGAGGCTGAAACTGAGGAAGGGAACAGACTATGTGAGAACACCCACCTTCATAGGTCATCTCTCAGTGTTGCCCCCCTCACCCTCAAATTTCCTGGATCTCCAAGACCTCAAAGGCAACTGGCAGCAGGATGTTCAGGAAAGCAGCAATGTAGTCAGCATCCCGCATCCCCACCTACAGACACAGAAACGTGATCCGACAGTCAGTCACCTTTCTTGAGCCCGTGGGAGGGCAAGGCTAGGCTCATTTTAGGTTGAAAAGACACTGACCTGGTTCCAAGGTACATTGATGGTATATCCTTGGCCTTGGCCAAAACCTGTAGTGGACCAGTTAGAAGCCTTAAGGTGGGGCCAGAACCGACCCTGCTCATATCGGTGGATGGAGAAATAGAGGACACTAGAGGCAGAGAAAGAAATGTTGAGGGTTGCATAGTATGTGTTAACCCCTAGCGTAGAAAAAATAAGGTAATTGAAGAGTCAAACTTAAGGCTCCCAACCTACAGCTGCAGGGTTTCATTCAACAAGTTGTTTTTTTACCAACTACTCAATTCATTCTCTCGCTCATCAGTTTTTCTGATTCTCAATCTATACTCTTAATTTTTCCATTAATTTACCCTTCTACTCATTCACCAACTTACTCCTTTTCCCATTCATTACTCCTCTCCCAGTGGTTTACCCCTTTTTTCTACACATTCATTGATCTCCCACAGGAAGCCTTCTGTCAGTGTCCACCCAATTTCAGACTCAAGTCTAAGGTCTCAAGAGCTACTGAGTCGACCCAGGAACCTGGGCAATGATGACCCTGTGAGGAACGCTAGTCATGTCTTCTCACTGCTCCCCGTAGCGCTATCATCCCAAGGTAATAACAACACTGGATACTGGAGGGCCATGGGGGTCTTAGGGCAACTTATCTGCAGAAGCCAGCCAGGGCTGTCAAGAGCCTCATCAAGTCCACGCTGGGGAACTTAGTGATTCCACGGAAAGAAGCGGAGAGATGCAGAGGCCAGGAATGAGGAAAGACAGGGCTTGGTTTTGTGTGTGGAGCTAAAGTGAAGGATGGTGTCTGAGGCTGCCATACAGTCAGTGAGGACAGTCCTGTTTCCTTAATACTTCACAAAGCCATCTCTACTACTTCTATTTCATAGAGGAGAAAGTGCCCACAGGGGTGAGAAGGACCAAGACACAAAACTGATGCTGAAAAGCCACAATGTGCAGGTTCTGACTAAAAAGATAAAATCTGTAGGTTCCGACAGAGAGGACATATGTACATGTTCTGGGTGAAAAGAGGACATATGGACATGATGAACAGATTCTAGCTAAAAAGGCATGATATTCAGGTTGAGACTAAAAGAACATGATGGACAGATTCCAACAGAAAGCAGAGGGTTTTGGGGGTTAACTCTGCTTGGGGAAAAATGAATAATCTGTCATTTATCTGTCCATCCTTCTATCCAGTTACCCTCTATCTGATCAACTACACTGTGCCTTGTTCCAGTAGTCTGAGGCAGTATCCTACCCGCCTCCTTTTTATAGAAAATGAAAAAATAGTGGTGAGCAGAGAATCTAGACTAATTCAAGAAAGACATCTTCATATATGTTGATAATATAGCTGTGAAATTTAAAGGATATAAAAATGATACTTAAAAAATGATTACAAGTATCTTGGAATTGGGGAATGAAATCCCCATACAAAGCTTTTAGCCTGCATGGGTCTATGCTAGGTCCTCTGTATATACGCTGTGGTTGTGTAGCTTGGTGTTCTTGTGGGACTCCTAACAGTGGAGCAGGGGCTGTCTGACTCTTTTGATTACTCATGGGACCCTTTTCCTCCTACTGGGTTTCCTGGTCCAGCCTTGCTATGACGGTTTGTGCCTAGTCTTATTGCATCTTGTTATGCTGTGTTCGCTTGATATCCCTGGGAGGCCTGCTCTTTTCTGAAGGGAATCAGGAGTGGATCTGGGGGAGAGGGAAGTGTGTGGGGCAGGATGGAGAGGAGTGGCAGAGAGGAAACTGCAGTCAGGATGTAACATATGAAAGAAGAACAACAACAATAAAGCTCTGGTCTTGAGTGGGTAGAGGATGATTCTTTGTTTTGGTTTTGATACAGGGTTTCTATTATGTAGCTCTGGCTGGTCTGCAACTTGTTATGTAGACTAGGCTGGCCTTGAACTCACAGAGAACCACCATGCCCAGTCTTGATTATTTAGTTTTGTTTGCTTAATTGTATTATTTTAAAATTTCTGACACTGAATATTGGCTTTAAACCTTCAGCAAAGTAATGAGTAGAGGAAAATAACTATATTAGAGAATGAGAATTTTCCTCAGGGAATAAATAAGCAAAGACTTGAAGAAACCCAACTCCCCAAGAGCTCTCAGTCAGAGAAAAGAAAACAGCACTCATCAAGTGTGGTGGTGCATGCTGTAATCCTAGTACTTGGGAAGAAGAGGAAGGTAGATCTCTGTAAGTTCAAGGCCAGCCTGGTCTACAGAGTGAGTAGCCAAGGTTACACAGTGAGACCCTGTCTCAAAAAACAAACAACTAGCATCCAAGGAAACTAGGTTTATAGAGTAAACAGAAGAGGATTTTATTTTTATTGATTTGTGTGTGTGTGTGTGTGTGTGTGTGTATGTGTATGTGTGTGTGTGCTGCTATGTACTGAATTGAGGGCTTTACACAGCCCAGTAGATGTGTGTGTATGTATGTTCATATGTGCATGTGTCCTGTAAAAGACAAAGGACAACCTTGGGTGTTGTTACTCCAGAATCACTCACCTTGTTTTTTTGTGATAGGGTCTTTCATTGGCTTGGAGCTCATCAACTAGGTTAGGTTTGCTGGTCACTGAGCCCCACGGATCTGCCTGTCTCTGCCACTCCACTACTTGGGATTGTAAGTGTGCACCATCACTCTGGGCTTTTTAAAAATATGGGTTCTGAGGATCAAACTCAGGTCCTCATAAGCGATTTACTGACTGAGCAATCCCCAGACTCCAAAAGGATATTGTACAGTGAGTTCCACCAACTTCAAGTGTAACAGTGGACTGATAGAACAGGTTTACTCTTTACCTTTCTGACATCCCATGCAAAGGACAGTAGAGGTGCCAGCTACAGCAATGCATATATATATAATCTCAGCACTCAGGAGGCTGAGGCAGGGGGATTGATAATTTAGGTTATATAATGAGACCATATTTTACCCCACACCCCCAAAAAGCTTATTCAAGTCTTACTCATTTTCTCAGACATGATACTGAGGTTCATGCTTTTTTTAAAATGCTGGGGAGGGAAGCTAAACCCAAACTGTAAGAAACAGTTCTACAGGGGGCGGGGTGGCAGGAGGGGTAACGGGGTGATCTATGACTGATATGTAAAGTTGAATTATATTGTAAAATAAAAAAAAAAAAAATTAAAAAAAAAAAAAGAAAAAAAGAAACAGTTCTACCACTGAGCTATCCTCCAATGAGTAATATGTTTGCTAAAAATTAATCCCTAATTTTAAAAGATACATTCGAGAATTTATGCAGAAATAATCCAGGATTAGAGTAGAGGGTGTAGATATGGATGAAATAAAATGGCCAATGGATTTATTAATGTTGAAGCATTTAACCCAGGTTGCCACAAACAAATAAAGAACACAAGTGGAAGAAATTTAAAAAGATAAAACAGAAGAATTAGTTAAGTATTAAAACAGTAGAGATGACAGAAAGAGCCAGAGATTAAAGATTAGAAAATTAAGTGAGGAGCTGGAGAGATGGCTCAGTGGTAAAAGAGCACTGGCTGCTCTTCCAGAGGATCCAGGTTCAATTCCCAGCACCTACACGGCAGCTCACACCTGTCTGTAAGTACAGTTCCAGAGAATCTGACACATACCTTTATCAAGGCTGAGGGATTAAAAAAAGAGAAGTTGGGGGCCGCAGAGATGGCTCAGAGGTTAAGAGCACTTACTGCTCTTGCAGAGGACCCGAGTTCAGTTCCCAGCACCCACATGGCGGTTCACAACTGCCTTTAGCTCTAGTTCCAGGGGATCTGACTCCCTCTTCTTACATCTGCAGACTCATGCACACCCATGGTATATACATCCATACACTAAGGAATATACATAAAAATAAAATTAATTAAATTCAAAATGTGCACTCTGTACCCTCCCCGCCAAAGTGGCATTCTTTTTTCCTGGTATTTGCAAAGTCCAACCTAATGCCTGGATCTTTTCCCACTGTCCCTGAACTTGAGATCTATATCAGCAGACATCCTGTTTCCATTCTGGGGAAATGCTTTTTAGGAACACAGATCTACAAATAGCACAGCACAGTAACCTCATGATGGCCTCAAGAACAGCCCTTCAATTTGAGGTATAAATAGCCAAAAGGAGACATTTGAGGAAAAGCACCAATATAAAAGAGAAGAACCAAGAAGATAACTCAGTTAGCCTCAGAATGAAGAGATATAACAACATGGAATGGGAGAAAACTTATGGCACTTCTAATTCATTGTTTGTTTCTTTCAAGACTGGGTTGCTCTGTATAGTCCTGGCTGTCCTGGAACTCGCTCTGTAGACCAGGCTGACCTCGAACTCACAGAGATCTGCCTGCCTCTGCCTCCCAAGCGCTGGGGAATTAAAGGCGTGTGCCACCAAAGCCCAGCTCTAATTCTTATTCTATAAAAACAAGCTCAGGAACGAGAGAGTATAAAAACAAGAGAGAAAGAAAATGCTTGTGCCGATCAAAAAAATGTCTAGCTAGAGAGGGTGGCACATGCCTGCTGCAGTCTTAGCATTTGGTAGGCTGAGAGAGGAGGACCTCAGGTTGGAGGCCAGCCTGGACTGCAGAGAGTGAGATCAAAGCCAGCTCGGGCTACACAGTAAGATCTCATCTCAAAAGAAAAAAGTCAGAGTACATAATTCAATGGGAGGACTTATAAACAGAATTAAGGCCACCTCTCAGGACACTGAGCAAAAGTAAAAAGAGATAGAAAACATGAAATAAGCCATCTAGGAGAGGAGAAATGTCAGCAGTTAAGGGGATTTTTGCTCTTCCAGAGGACCTGCATTTGAGTTTCAGCATACATGACAGCTCACAACTGTAAATCAAGTTCCAAGGAATCCAAGGCCTTTTTTGGCTTCCAAGGGTACTAGACATGCACATGGTACAGACATACATGCAGGCAAAACAGCCATATACATAAAATTTTTAAAAATAAAGGTTTATTCTTAAAAAGCCACACAGGGCTGGGGATGTAGCTCAGTTGGTACAATGCTTGCCTAGCATACATGAAACCTTAGGTTCGACCTCTAGTGTCCTAGAAACCAGGCCTGGTGGCACAGGGCAGGAGGAAGAAGAGTTCAAACTAAAACAAATCCAGACCATGCCTTAGGATTGAGGGTTTGGAGCAGGAAGTCAGAATGAAAAGGCAAAGAAGGGAAATGAAAATTAGATAAAACTGTAAGAATAAAGTGGACTAGATGAACCTTCATTTGAAAAACTATGTAGCAGAGAAACAAAAGAGATCTGTTTAGAGGAGGTGGATGTCGCACAGGTCTTGACCTCCCTGGCATCCATGTGGGAGAGGCAGAGTTAAGATCCCTGCACTTTATGGGCAGAGGGCAAGGGACTCTCATCCCGGATAGCTACATACTTGCCCTGGCCCTGGAGTGTAAAAGGAAAACACCTCCTGTCCCCACTTAAAAACAATAGGTCATCCTCAGCTATATACAGGCCAGCCCAAGCTAGAGACCCTGTCTCAAAAGTCAAATCAAAACAAAACAAAATCCCATTAAAGGATCAAGCCAGGAGGTTTAACATCTAATAGTCTGAGAGGACAGAGAAATTAAAGTTATTATCAAAGATGTAATATAAGAACATGTAGCCGTGCGGTGGTGGCCCACGCCTTTAATCCCAGCACTTGGGAGGCAGAGGCAGGTGGATCTCTGTGAGTTCAAGGCCAGCCTGGTCTACAGAGCAAGTTCCAGGACAGGCACCAAAACAGAGAAATCCTGTCTCGAACCCCCTCCCCCCCCCAAAAAAAACCACATGCAAAGATAGAAGGTGTAAGGCTGCAGATGTAAAATGTCAACCCACTGTTAAAGAGACATTAACAGGACCTGGAGTTCATGTGGGATAACAGATGGCAAAAAGAGGAGAACCTAAAGCCTTTCAGAGAGCAAACCAGGTAACTCAGAAAGAAATGAGAAAGACAACTGTCATCAGCACCAAGTGCTGGAAAATAGTAAAGCAATGTTTAAAGGACAAAGCAAGATAGGACCAGGGGCCACGAGAGCACAAGTGGATTCTATACAATAAATTGGATGGAAGGCCAGATAAAACAACTACTATTTACAATATAATACCCCCTAGTAGCAAACACTTAACCATTTTTCTTTCTCTCTCTTTCTCTTTCTTTCTTTCCTTCCTTCCTTCCTTTCTTTTTTTTCCGAGACAGGATTTCTCTGTGTAGTTTTGGAGCCTGTCCTGGAACTCACTCTGTAGACCAGGCTGGTCTTGAACTCACAGAGATCTACCTGTCTCTGCCTCCCGAGCGCTGGGATCAAAGGCGTGCGCCACCACCGCCTGGCTTCACTTAATCATTTTCTCCAGGAAGGATAAACTGGCACCCTTCTGGGGTAAAATCTGGCAGTATACACCAGACCTTAAAGCATGTCGATCTGCCTGACTCAGCAACCCACTATTAGAAATTCATTATACAGATATACCTAGACATGTAAATTCTGTATTTACAATACTATTCACAGTAGAATTGTCTACAATAGCAAACACTAGGAAGTATCTTAAATGTCCCAGGATTAAATGACCAGAGCTACAACAATGCAGTGAAATACTCTACAGTCTTTACAAATAGGATGCTTTTGTAGCATCAACATGGTAAATGTGTCCCGAATACAGTTAGATGAAATAAAGCTGCTAATGAACATATGGAGAATTATCCCATTGGTAGTATATTATTACTAATACTGAATATCTCTATATACATAAAAATCTATGAGGCTAAAACCTGAACTGTCAACTTTTTATTTTCTGTGTATATGTGTGTGGGTGTTTGCAGGCTATGGTATATATATGGAGGTTAGAGGACAACTTGTAGGAGTTGATTCTCTCTCCTTCCACCATGTGGGTCCTGGGGATCAAACTCAGGTTGTTGGGCAATCACCTTTACCTGCTGAGCCATCTTACCAGCCCCCTATTTAATTTTAAAGAATAGTTTGAAGTACTGTTAAAATAAACAAAGTATTAATTTGAGGTCCACTCCAGCTCAGGGGTAAATTGTTGAACAAGATCTCCAATTACTTTTAAGTCAAATCCCACCTCTTTCACTTGTCTGCATAACACTAATTTCCTACTCTGCATAAGGTTCAGTTTCACCATCTGTAAAATGGGAACTCCACAGTTCTTGCTTCAGAATGAAATTCGGAGAGCAGACAACCAGGAAGCAGTATATTTCCTCGTCCCAGGCCAACTCAATGAATGTGAATACCTTTCCCTCCTTCCTAACACCTATGGCCGGGCCTCACAGAAGTAGTTAGGAGTCCAGTATTTAGGGTGGGACTTGGGATATACCTGGGGTCCTGGTCGAAGATGAACTGTGTTCCTTGACCATGGTGCACATCCCAATCCACAATAAGAACCCTGTGGGCAGGAGAGAGGGGAGCTCTGTACAAGGGGGTCAAGTGAAATAGGGAGAAAGAAACTAGACCATTGTACCCCTCTTCCATGCTACCCACACTCCATCAGTCATTTGTTGCTGACCTCTGAATGCGGTGCTTCTTTTGAGCATAGCGGGCAGCCACAGCCACATGGTTGAACATGCAATACCCATCCATAAGACTGCGCTGGGCGTGGTGTCCAGGAGGCCTAAGCAGGAAAGGGAAGGCTACAGATTTGGGAGGCTTCCTCCCACGCTCCCCATTCTTCCAGCATAGATTCTGTCAATCTGCCAGCAACTGAGTAACTGTGGCTTCTGAAGCTTCACAACCCCCAATCCAATGCTCTCCCATCAAAGGAGATTTAAACACAACCATTAAAATGTACCCACGTGCCAGGCGGTGGTGGCGCACACCTTTAATCCCAGCACTTGGGAGGCAGAGGCAGGCGGATCTCTGACTTCGAGGCCAGCCTGGGCTACACAGAGCTGGTTCTAGGACAGTCAGGGCTACACAGAGAAACCCTGTCTGGAAAACAAACAAACAAACAACTATACAATACAGTGAAATTCTGTCTCAAAACAAAACAACACAATCAACAGAGAGTGAGAGACAGAGAGAGAGAGACAGAGAGAGAGGTAGAGAGAGAGAGAGGGAGGGAGGGAGGGAGAGAGAGAAAAGACCCATGCATGCATTTGGCATCGTGGCACATGCCTATAATACTAGCACTTGAAGATGTTGAAGCAGGAGGATCTATATAGTTCAAGGCCAGCCTGGGATACATAGCGAGCTCCTGTCTCAAAAAATAGAACATGAAGTTAGTTGTCCATACATACTTTCTCATACCCAGTCATTTTGCTACATGGGCTTAGCTGAAACCTATGTAGTAAACATAGGTTTACTATTGCTATGTTCGGGTTGGGGATTTAGCTCAGTGGTAGAGCGCTCGCCTAGCAAGCGCAAGACCCTGGGTTCGGTCCTCAGCTCTGGAAAAAAAATTGCTATGTTCATAAATGTGTCACTGTTATTTGCTATGGTATTTGAAGCAGCAAATGACTGAGAAGCACAATGCCCAACAGCATGAGAGTGACTTAGAAAGTATATTTCACAATGGCATCTCACTCAGGTATAACCCATACACTGTTAAGAGAAAGCTTTCAAAAACATCTAAGTTGTTGTTGTTGTTGTTTTAATGCACAGAAGCTGGCGTTAGTGGTGCACACCTTTAATCCCAGCACTCAGGAAGCAGAGGCAGGTGGATCTCTGTGAATCTGAGGCCAGAGCTAGTTCTCAGACAGCCAAGGCTACACAAAGAAACCCTGTCTTGAAAAAGCAAGAAAAAAACAATGCAGTTTGGAAGGATATCGTGTGCTTACTGCCACTGCTGATTAAAAAGGGAGCAAGGACAAAGGCTAGCTTCTGCATTTTATCAGTAGTAGGGAGTCAGCTGTGGCGAGATAGGCTATGATTTTCCATGGCAACAACAAAACAGAAAATGCTACGGGCAAAAATCTGAGATGTCACAGTTTGTTGGCTGCATCTGGATTTCAAGATGTTCCGATAGAATTGGCTGCATCTGGATTTCAAGATGTTCCAGATAGGAAAGAAATACGTACCTGTGAATAAGTGGACTATGAGACTTATCACTTACTACTAAGACTGTCTGTGAGAGGACACAAGTTACTGATTACAATGACCACCTTTCAGGAGTGCAGCCAGGAGAGGCAAGAGGAGAATTTTTATTGAAGTCCCCTTTGTGCCATTTTACTCTTCAACCACATGAACATATATACCCAAGTTAACATATTTTACATTTGAGGGAAGGACTTTTTTTTTTGAGAAAGTATCTTATGTAGCCCAGGCTGGCCTCAAATTTACTATATAGCTCAAGGTAGCCTTGAACTCCTGATCCTCCAACATTCACCTCCAAAGTACTGGTATTACAGACATGGACCTCCATGCACCACTAGGTAAGAAGATTTCTTTTTAAATGTAAGAAACTGCCAGGCAGTGGTGGTACAAACCTTTAATCCCAGCACTCAAGAAGCAAAGGCAGGAAGATCTGTGAGTTCAAGGCCAGCCTGGTCTACAAAGCAAGTTCCAGGACAGCCAGAGCTACACAGAAGAATCCTGTCTCAAAAAACGCAAATAAAATGAAATAAAAATGTAAGAAGCCAAAAGTTTGAGTCCTACCTGATGACGGCCATGCCATTCCGAATCTCAGCCCCCAGGACCGCATCTACCAGCCTGAGGACAGAGCCTGTGGCCAGGCAGGCACATGAATATGAGTTCTGGAGACAGTGGAGAGCCAGAGAGAAAGAATGAGAAAAGACTATCCTATCTATTTAGCCTCTTTTTCCCAGTGAGGTTGGCATGGATATGGGAGACCCCAGAATTGCTGCCACACCCTAACCTCACAGTTCTCACGCATACCGGATGCAGATAAACTGAATCATAGGTGCCTGCTAGTATGCGAAGTTCCCCTTCATTCATGTACTGGGTTGTTTCCATCAGATCAATGTATTCCAGGCTGGGGACACAAGATAGGGATAAGATTTAGAGCCCTATCCTCCCTCCCAGCCAAACCTTCTACAAACCAGGCCTCTGGCCAAATCAGGCCTCCACAGTCAACCTAGGGGATCAGCTGAGATGTAGGCCACAGTCCCTATTTCTTCTCTAGCCCACTTCAGCTCTACGGCTGGACTCACTACCCCACCCCCCACCCCACCCCACCCCCCC
>CABHPH010139085.1:4401-47972 GCA_902168325.1 Peromyscus nudipes
TTAAAAAAAAAGACAACACCTGGTAAAATTGACATGTTTTCACGATAAGAACACTTAGCAACCTGGAGTGGAACCAGTCACATGATCCTCTCAACAGACACAGAAAGTACCCCATACCTCCCACACCCTCTCACAGGAAGACCACTCAGCTAGAGCTAGAGCAGAACTCGCTCATACTGGTCAGAGGCGCTTGTAAGGCTCTCACAGCTGAACTCCCACTTATGACAGGAGACAGTGGCTCTCCCTCCCAGTGGGAACAAGGCCACAATGTCTACTCTCTTTCCTGTTGTACTGGACATTGCACACCAGGGTCATTCTCCAGAGAGTCTCTCTTGGAGTCGCAGAACAGTCTGAGGCAGGGATCTGGCATTCTTGATTATACAGCCTGGGAGAGCAGGGAACCCACCATAAGTACCTGTCACGAGTACCTGTTGGGGACTGGAGAGATGGCTCAGTGACTAAGAGCACTAGTTGCTCTTTGAGAGGACCTGGGTTCAATTCTCAGCTTATAACTGCCTGTAACTCCAGTTCCAGGAGATCTGATGCCCTCGTCTGGCCTCTGTGGACATCAGACATACACATGGTGCACAGACATATGTACAGACAGCCACTAATATACATAACTAGTCCATAAATCTTCTATTAGGAAGGAGTACCTGCTGACCAGAGACCCATAAGCCAAGGCAGACTGGTAGCCCAGTCTCTCTGCTTTGACCTAGTGCTGGATGCTCAAGTCATCAGTGATGTCACCAACATCCGGAAACGCCTCACAGTGTTCTCAGTCTGGGCTGGGTTCTCAGTCAGTCGTATCTTCTGCAATGGGCTGCAGTTTCACAGAAATAGACTCTGACTAGAAAGCTAGAGTTCCCGTGTCTTTGATCTGAACATGAACAAGTAAAACCAGAGACTGAAATTCATATATGAAAAGCAGCTGGGGCTGGGGAGACAGTTCAACCCGGAAAGCACTCACCATGCAAACATGAGGGCCTGAGCTTGGTCCGCAGCTCCTGCATGAGAGCTAGGCAAGGAATCAGCCCACACCTCTAATCCCTGGCCTGGAAAGGGAGAGAAGGGAGGATCCCTGGGGCCTGCTAGCCAGCCAGTCTAGTTGATCAGGGAGTTCCTGGTTCAGTAAGAGACCCTGCCTCAAAATATAAAATGGAGAGTGACACCCAAGGTTGACCTTTGGGAAAGGATCACCAAGGGAGTAGGGGGTCAAAGGAGTAGGGGTCACAGTTTCTGAGAAACAGAAGTATAAAGGGTACTAGTAGGCAAAACTCAGAGCTACGTGGCAGCCACCAAGAAACAGCCAAGAAGGAATTTGGTTGCCTGCATGGACAGGCACACAGGTATGTGCACACAGGTATGTGCACACAGTGTGCATACGCACCAGGACATGTAGATACATGGGAGCTGACAGCCGCATCCCTGGGAGAGGAAGTACTCTGTGCAATCTACCAATGAATGCTGAGGAAATCCAGTTAGATATATTACATACATTTTAACAATGAGGAAACTGAGGCACAGAGAGTAAAACAATCTGGCTGGAGAAGGCTAGTAAATGGCAAAAGTGGAGATGTGGACCCAGAGCCCACACGCTGCCTTATCCAGGAGCCTCATAGGCTGCTGAAGAATCAAAAACAGCCGGATGACCACCGGCTTCCTTGGACACAAAGGCCTGCTCATGTTCCCTTTCTCTGTACTTTTCCGAGCCTGTGAGAGTCAGCCACCACCATCACCACAACTACCACTACCACCACCACCACCACCACCACCGAGAACCATTGCTTCCTCTGACTGAGATGGTTTTTCCAGAAAACCTGAGCTTCTAGAAGGTTGGGTCTAGAACTATGATAGGCATTGCTGGCCTGGCCGAGGAACCCGGAACAAGGAAAAGTGTAAAAGCCAAAAGTTATGTTTTAAGTTTTAATTACTATGCCTGAGAGATCCATGAAACAAAATACCTCTAACCTGCAAGTCCCTTGCCCAAGGACAGATACTTCCTGAAATGCTGGAGGCTGTTGTTTATGTTTATAACGAACCTCACGTTTGTTTGACTCAACTGCACTGGGTGTACTTGATCACATGTGGGTGAGAGGTATGTGGGCAGGAAATACGTCAGGATGTACTCTTGCCCCTGATTGGACCTGATGGGAAATATGGTGGCCTCATGGTTTTACCTTTTTTAAGCCTCTGCAAAACATGACTCGTGGCCATTTTCTGGGAACCCAGACATGGACCTGGCCAGAGTCCATCAACTGAGCCAGTATTTAATTAAAACTTGCTTCAAATTTGACTTTAAACTGTGGTAGTGGTCTTATTCTCGATCGGTGGGATTAACAATAGCCCCAAATGCTAAGCTGTCTCTTACACCAGGCACAGGCAGTCATTTGTTTGTTTGTTTGTATGTATGTTTATCTTTTGAGACAGGGCCTCATTGTAGCTCCGGCTAGCTTCTAACTCACTGTGTAGCGGAGGATGACCTTGGACTCCTGGCCCCCACCCCGCCCAGAGCTGAGTTTACAGGCATCACACTCAGTCTACGCAGCGCTTGGGTGGAGTGGAGCTCAGGGCTCTGCGGATGATGCTCTCTACCAGCTGACCTACATCCCCAAGCCCCAGTCTCTCTTATTCTCACTTAGCAAAGAAGAGGTAGCTGTTTCCTCAGAAGCGAGCAGCGGACTGTCTCTCTTAGTGTCGCCTGAGACCTAACTCATTTGACAGTGTGAGACTGTAAGAGTCAAACACCTAAGGACCAGGCGAGGGCTGGGCCTACCCCCAGCTCAGAGATGACCACACAGGCCAGCCAGGGACAGTGTCACCCAGTTCCCACTCTCTATGCACTGCTGAGGTACAGAAGAAGCGTGCCGTGACTTCTCTGAATCTGGTTTCTTATCTGGAGCTGAAGGGAGGGTCCAATGAGATGGTGGAGAAGCACAAAGCACCTAGCACCCAGCACCCAGCACCTCCAGATGGGTGCTGGCACCAGGACAATTGTTATCTCCATAGCCAATGCATCCACGGTCCCATGCAGATGTCGACCATGGCCCATGGCCCTCATTTATACTAATGTTGGGTGAGAATAGTCACATCCACTCATTCACCCCATGTCACATTACAATGGTGGCCACCATCAGGCCATTGGAACCAAGCTTGTTCAATTCACAGAGTCTGAACTCTCTGGCCATTTTGTAGAAAGTTTCTCCAGCCCTGCCAGAAATGGGAAGACACGCCTTTGTGCCCAGCCTCATTAGGAGAGTGTTTCCACCCACTGAACTCTGACACGCTGGTGGAAGATGAATCCCAATTCAGAGCTGATGAAGTGTGAAGAAAAATTGTGTCAGACTGGAACTGTGACTGAGTGTCTGGGGCACTTGCTTAGCACGCACAAGGACTGGGTTCAATCCCCAGCACTGGATAAGCCAGACCTGATAGCACAGGCTTGCAACCCCCATTCTCACTCTCAGGAGACAGAGAGAGGGGGGCCAGAGGCTCAGGCGCATCCTTAGTTAGGTAGAAAGTCTGAAAAAATGCACAAGGACCAGCTCAGTGCAGCACCAGCATTAGAGGTGCTTAGGAGCAGAGTTCCCATGGGTTTCGTTCTCCCATCCTTGCATCCACATCTACAAACCTCCTCAAGCCTAAACACTGTGTGCTGAAAGTGATAGGGGGTCACAGCTGAGAGTGGAGGTCCCTTCTTCCTGCCACGGCAGGCTCATTCGCCTCTCTGATCTTCCGTTTCCTCATCTGAAGTACCCATGGCGCATCTCACCAACAGTAGCCGCTAAGTAAGGTAGGAGACCGTATTAGTAATGGTGGTTTGAATGAGAAAGGCCCTCATTGGCTATGTTTGGATGCTTGGTCCCCAGTTGGTAGAACTGGTTGGGAAGGATGAGGAGGCATGGCCTTGTTGGAGGTGTGTCACTGTGGATGGGTTTTGAGGTTTCAGAGGACCAGGCCAGGCCCAGTGTCTTTCTCTCTGGCTGCTTCATGAAGATCAGGATGTAAAACTCTCAGCTACTGCTCCAGGGCCATGCCTGTCTGCTTCTTTCCATGATGACCACGGACTAACCTGCTAAAACTATAAGCCAGCCCCTAAGTAAATGCTTTCTTTCATACGAATTCTCTTGAGCATGGTGTTTCTTCTCACCAACAGAACAGTGGCTAAGGCTGTGATAGAAGTTGTTTGAAAAACCAATTATCTTGATCAAGCTGGTTTTTAAAGGTCCTGTAAGAATCCAGCTGGGATCTTGAGACAGTACCTTGAGGCCCTTGGTATGGCCAATGTTCTGCTTTGGGTCCAGAGAAACTCTTCCAAGGTCCTGTAGTACAAAGGAGTTGCCATGTGCACGGTGGAAGGGGAGACCACCCTGCTCACACTGTCCTGTTTCCCCTCCCCCAGCCCACTCTGGGCTGTTGGTTTCAGCCACAAATGGTAGCTGTCAGTGTGGACCCCTGTCTTTCTACCTCCCTTGGCCAAAGGCCGGGAGAGTGAAAGGGGAGCTTGGCTCTACAGTGAAGGTGGCCTTACCTCCTACTGTGACCTGCAAAGACCCTAACAATGGAAGCCTCTGGGGAAAGAAGATTCAGTTCAACAAGGCCAAGGAGCCCTTTACTGAGGTGGTGTGGCTCCAGCTGCCTCCTGCTGCTGGACTCTCAAACAAGACTGCACCAGGTGCTCAGCCTCCAGCTGCGGTTCAGGTGCCTGGGTACCACAGGTAAGTTCTAGAACCTCTAAATGTAGGCTTTCTCCAGCAGCAGCCTGAAGGCGGCCGAAGGCTAGCCCTGTCCTCACTGCGATCTCCCGGGCAGATGCTGCTTCCTACAGGAAACAGAAGCACCTTGAACCTGCCATCAAAGTGGAGATGGACATGTTCAGCTGCCTTGATATTACTGCTTCTCCCAGCTCTGCTGCCGAATGCCCCTGCCCGCAGAGACCCCGGGAGTCGGTTTCATTAACAAAAGAGTCAACTTAATTCCAGACCAACAAGACAGCGCTGAACTACCCAGAGTATCTTCAGGCGACCCCCAGTGCCTTTTTGTCGGGGATAAGATTGGACAGCTAGCAGTTATTGACAGAGATGGCAGACAGACATTGATCAGGACCAGGGAGAGAGTTGCCTTCATTATCACAGGACAGCTACAAGCAGTGATGGACGAGTCCCTGGCAGGGTAGAGCTGTCTCTTTTGGTGCTGATGGCAGATATGGAGGCCTGCCTCTCTGTCTCAGCCCGTCCCTGACCTTTAGAAGAAATGAGATGATGATAAAACTCGGCAGCATCCCTGACTGATGGGTGTGCAACACTGGAGATGGGAACCTTTGGTGATGAGAAGGGGTGGCAGTCTGCCTCCTTGGCAGTCTGTTTCCCTGGCCCCTCTGCAGCCTGTTATCCAGCTCAGCCAGGGGCTGGGTTCAGGGCTCCAGGGAAGTGCAAGGCTGGTCTTCCAGTCCACAGCCTCCTGCTTTGAACCTTCCATATGGGAAAGATCTGGGAAGAGATGGGAATGGGTACTGGCGCTCCTAAGCCCCTTGTTCCCTGCAGTGAAATTCCTGAGGCCTTCTGGTGGCATAGGTACCCAGGCCTGCCCTACATCTGTCACTTTGGGGGAAGAGCTGTACCTCCATGTAATCAAACCCCACTGAGCACACTTATCCACTGAGCTTTCTAGAAAGGTCTGGAGAGATTCCAAGCCCGTGGCTAGAGTGAGGCTTGCCAGCATTTGAATGCTATACTGACCCTTACAAAGCTACCATCCACTCCCCTAGGGGCTCACACATCCTGTTGGATGAAGACCCACCCAGGCTCTTCCATGAAGGTTAGAGGCAGAAGCCTATCAAGATTCCCCTGGACAGCCAGAATCTCAGAGTCGAAAACAGAGTCTGGGATACACACTGGAAAATAAATATATATGTGTCATTGGGGACCTAGAGCCGACCACTGTCTCCCTACTTCTCAGTCTTGTCCTGCCCAGGAAGATGTGGGGTTCCACCACAGAGCCTATCATCACCTCATGTCATGAAGTCTATAGACGGGGCCAAGCCACACGCTCCTGCATAGCATGTGCGCCTAGCTCTGCACAGCTGATGATGAGTAAATGAACGAATGACCACTTGCTCCATTCCTGTTTAAACACTACTGAGAGTCTGGATACGACCCCCACCTCCTGTGGCTCCCTCCTTTGGCTAGAGCAGCTGGCCCTCAAGTCTCGGGGATCTGCCTGTTTCTACATCTTCAATACTGGAATTACGAGCTCACACTGTGGTGTCAGACAAGCACTTCACCGACTGAGTCTTCTCCCATTTTAGAGATGAAGTGACAGATCTGTCCACTGAGTAAAGAGACACACTCAGAAGACACACACAGGCACTTCGGGCCCACACCTACTAGGCTCAGGTTTCTTTTTAGGTGAAGACAATCATGGCCAACATGCCATGCAAGTCAAAACCCTGGAGATGTGGTCACGGGCTGCGGTGCTTTCAGGCACTGCTTGGGAAGGGGCTGGCTTTGGGTAGGTTTATTATCCTTGGCAGGAGATAATTAAGAGTGTCCCTAAATCAACAGTGCTGGACGAAGCATGGCCTCGGCTGCTCTCCGCGAAGATTATTGCTGTGTATGAATATTTCATAAGTCTCTCCCGCCAGCCCTCCCTGCCCGCTCCATGGTCATAAATGTCATCCTGCAACCCAAATCTAAACTCAGCTGTGTCTCAAGTGGGTGGGAGAGCTTTCAGATCACTCTGGGACGCACAGGACTCACTTTAAACATGAAAGAAGGAAGGAGGGAGGGAGGGAGGGAAGGAGGGAGAGAGTATGCATCACCTCTTAAAAGCCACACTAAGCACAGAAGTGGATTAAATGGTGCCCCCTCCCCTGCCATATTCATGTCTACAAAGCTTCAGGATACCAGCTTCCATGGAAATAAAGCCTTAGGACAATGACGGGGACAGTGAGGTCACACTGGGGGTCTGTGGGCTCTAACTTGCTGATGTCTTTGTAAGGAGAACGACACCCAGGAAGAGGAGGGATAGCCACATGCACATAGGAGTGCCACAAGCCAAGGGACACCTGAGCCATCAGAGCCTCAAGGGACTGGAGGTTCCCTTTCCCAGAGGCTCGGAGACATCCTGGCCCCACCCACCCTTGACTTTGGACATTTGGCCTAAGGACTAGAGAAGAATGGCTTCCTTTGTTTAGAGCCACCCAGTTCTAGCAGTGTGTGGCTGAAGCCCAAAAATTTTCCAGGATATGGCCTCTGCAGGAAAGCAGGGTTTCTGGACCTTGTCCCTCATGCACTCTGTTCTGCCCTGCCCCCATCTGCACATCCTCAGTCTCTGTTCTCTCAGGATCTCGTCTCTCGTTTTGCTTTTTGTTGTAATAAACACCATGACCAAAAGCAACTTGGGAGGAAAGGGTTTATTTTGTCATACAGCTTACAGTTCATCACGAAAGATGAGAGAAAGGCAGGAGCTCAAGGCTGGAGGCAGGAACTGAAGCAGAGGCCATGGAGGAATACTGCTTACTAACTTGCTTCCCACTCCCATGTGGCTCACTCATTTTGCTTTCTTATACCTCCCAGAACCACTTGCCCAGGGATGGCACCACCTAAAGTGGGCTGAGCCCTCCACATCAACTGTAAATCAAGACACAGCTACGCCAGACGTGCCCACAGGTCAATTTGAGGGAGGCAATTCCTCAGTTGAGGTTCCTCTTCCCAGAAACCTCCAGTTTGTGAAAAGTTGACAAAAACATAACCAGCAGTCTGCTTTCCCACAACGAACGCCCTCCCTCTCAGGTCTGAGTAAGGAGCTAGAAAGCTGAGGTGATTTACACAGAGACATCTGTGTAAATGCCTCAACCTTCTGCAGGGTCAAGGTCACGCTGCAGTCACACTTAGCCCAGGGAAGAAGGCAGGGCCCCCCAAAGAGAGGCAGCTTTGGAGACATACAAACTGTGAATTTAGGGTGGGGATGAGCCCCCCAGTGACTCCATTCACAGCCCATGAGACAGCGTCAGAATTGCTGCTGAACTACTCCACTCAGACCCAGGCCTGGCCTCAGCCATGGCTTCCTTTTTCTGAGCTTGGGATCCAGCCCTCCACACTGTGATGGTGGGAACACTGGACTCTCACACTGGGTGCTGCGGATGTGAGAGTCAATCTTCTCTGACACAGAGCCCAGTATAACTGGGAATTCTGGGGAGTCCCAGATGGGTTGTCACATGCTTTTGGGAAAATTGGGTCCTCTCTGGGGGCTTCCTTCCTTCCTTCCTTCCTTCCTTCCTTCCTTCCTTCCTTCCTTTCTTTCTATCTTTCTTTCTTTCTTTCTTTTTTTGTCTCATTGATGAAAGAATTTAAGAACTGACTAAAAAAGGAAACTTAAGGGCAAGTTTATCAGAGTTTGAAGGAAAAATCTCAAAGCAAACAAAGTGTAAATCTCAGCAGCTGCCCAGAGGAGGGAGACAGAAAAGACAAGAAGGAGAAGCCATGCCGTCTGAGTTAAACATAAAGTCAGCCGCATGGCAGACAAAAGGTTGTGGAAGATGAAGCCCAAAGTGTTGCGGGAAAGCATGCTTAGAAAAGAGAGAGTGGAAAAAAGGAAAAGCTAGGCTTTTCTGAGTCATTCAGCAAGGTGGGCCGACTCACAAAGCTGCGTGGCTGTGGACCCCTAAACCATTGCGGTAGGGGCGTGGAGAAGGAAATGACTTCATCTCATTTGTGGGGTAGTTATCCCTCCTAGCTCTTTAGTGGAGCTCAAGGATTCTACCTTGAGTGTGGTCCCTTGGCCAGGTAATTAACAGACCCAAACAGATTAATTCTCTCACGTTTTGGGCAATTGAGAAGGTTAGATCTCTGCCCAGCTCAGAAAAGCGGTTTTCGCTAATGGTCTTTGGCAGAGCCCTGATCAAGGACTCTGTGACACCAGGATGGCCAAGCACACACAGCTAATGGTTTTTCTTGATTTTGTTCCTCCCCCACCTGCTTTGGGAGTAACTCACCTGTCTCCAGCTGACAGTTAAGTGACCAAATTCATCCCAATCCATGAAGGACAGATGGACAAGCCAAGCGTGGCCCCTAAAAGACCTCTCCATCAGGGGAGTGCCCGCCCATGTCACACTGACTCCATCTGCCTAGGACATGCTTCTGTGGATTCCGACAGTTTCCTTGCCCAAGACTGGTCCTCTCTGACCTCCTGAGCTCTAAGCCAGCTGTGGACTGGAGAGGTGGACCAATCAGCGAAGTGACTGCCACGCACATGAACCCAAGGTCAGGGACAGTCTCCAGCTTGGAGTCCATTGCTTGGCAACCTTTGTGGCACCTGCAGTACCATGTAAGCTAACAGACTTGCAGGTGGGCATCTTCGCAAGTGTGCGGTTTGAATCTGATGTGTCCCCCACAGGTTCCTGTTCTGAATGCTTTGTCCCTGGCCTGTGACATTACTGTGGAAGGAGGTGGGTGGGTAGAAGGTCACTAGGACAGGTCTTTGAAAGTTATATCCGGCTCTGGATTCCCACTTCCTGCTCTACTTCCTGGGCCAACATGATGCAAAGAGCTTCCAGCACAAGCAAGCTTTTCCTATCAAACTTTCCATGTAAGCCAGAACCCAAGGAAAACTGTGAGCCAAAGCCAGTCTTTGCTCCAGGAAACTGTTCCTGTCACATGTTGTGGTCACAGTGACACAAAGATTAGCAATAGGGTGAGGACTGGCTTTACTGATGCTCTACTCTCTGCACATCAGGCAAGGCTTCCGTTCCTAGTGCGGCACTCAAGGATTACCAACCAGAGAGATTAATCTGTGGGATTTTCTACCCACAAATGTAACATGTTTATGTGAATGTTATACAGCTCCTACAAGCTACAGTAGTAGTTCTATAATTAAGCTGAATTTTTTACTATTTTTATTTTAATATGATTAAGTTGTTTTTCTAGCTTAAAAAAATTAAGTGCAGGGATTGGAAGGTGTTCTATCATCCCCCGTGGGCTCAGGAGTTGGGAAAGGTATGAAACCTTTTGGAGGTTGATCCTTGCCGAAGGAAGTGGGTCTCTGGGGACAGGCTTTGAGGTTTCAGAACCCTGCCCCACTTCCTGTTGGCTTTCTGCTTCATAGCTGCAGATGCAATGTGACCAGCTGGCTTCCAGCACTTGCTGTCATGACTTCCCTAGTTTGATAGAATGATCCTTGCAAATTGTAAGCCAGATGTCTTGGTTATTTTTCCCACTGCTACGACAAAACACCACACACAGCCAAGGCAATTTATAAAAGAAAGTGTTTGGCTGGCTTATGCTTTCAGAGGGTTCAAGTTCGTAATGGCAGAGTAAAAGCATGATGGTGGCAGCTGAGAGCCCACATCTGGATCCGTAAGTTGGAGGCAGAGAGAAAGTGCTGGGAATTGCACTTGAAACCTCAAAGCCCACCCCCAGTAACACATCTCCTGCAACAAGGCCACACCTCCTAGTCCTTCTCAAACAGTGTCACCTATTAGGGACCAAGCATTCAAACGTAAAAGCCTACAGGGACCTTTCTCTTCAAACCACCACATTCTACCCCTTGACCCTGTTAATCCCACCAGGAGAGAATAAGACCACAACCACAATTTTGAGCCAAATTGAAGCAAGCTTTAAATACTGGCCAGGATGATAGACTCTGGCTTCCCAGAAAATGGTGACAAGTCACATTTTTGCAGAGGTTTAAAAAGGCAAACCCATAACCGTATTTCCCGTCAGGTCCAATCAGGGACAAACATACATCCTGACGTATTTCTTTCCCACATACCTCATGCCCACATGTGATCAAGCACATTCAGTGCGTTGGGGCAAACAAACTTGTTTAGGGGAGTGTATACAAGTGGTTTATTATCTCCCATAAGTCTCCAGCATTGCAGGAAGTATCTCTAACAGGTTAGACGCATTTTGTTCCACAGGTCTCTTAGGTGCAGTTATTAAAACTTATAACTTAGGTCCAGACAGTTCCCATAGGCTTGAGGCCATATCATCATGTAAAATGCATTCAATTTCAGAAGTCACAGTAATCCTCCACAGTCTCAACATCGTTTAAAACAGTCTAAAGTCTTGGGCTGGAGAGATGGCTCAGTGGTTAAGGGCACTGGTTGCTCTTCCAGGACACCTGGGTTCAATTCCCAGCACCCACATGGAAGCTCACAACTGTCTGCAACTCCAGTTCCAGGGGATCTGACACCCTTACACAGACACAAATGTAGGGTTAAAAAAATCCCAGAGTTCTCTTCTGAGATTCAAGGCAATCTATTAACTGTAAAACCCTGTAAAATTTAAAAGCAAATTATATATTACCATTCCATCAAGAGAAAAGGGGGCATAGAGAGGAAATGCTAGACCAAAGCAAGACTGAAAACCAGCAGAACAAACTGCAAATCCAGTAGCTCCATATCTAATGTCAAAGGGCTTAGATGGGCTCTGCTTTCCAGCTTTGCTAACCGCAACACACTTCTGTCTCTTGCTTCCCTTCCCTGTGTGCAGCGTCCCCTGTCAGATGTCCCACAGTGCTGACATCTCCAGTGTCTCAGGGCCTCCAATGTAAATCCAGGTTTTGCTTTCCCAGAGTCACACAAGAACCTCTCTGTGCCTCCTTTCAGAGTCCTCTGCACATGCCTCGCCTCATCGGCTCTCCTAATCTGCAAAGAGCAGTTCCACAACCTCTTGACTCATGAATCCTTTGTGACACTAAAGCCAGGATCATGTAGAGAACTTCTCATGTGTGCAGAAGCCTTTTTTGTGTCTTTGCTTTGTAGGAGCAGGAAGTTCCTAGGCTTTACTTTTTACAAGTTGGAGGCTTAGCTGGGTGGGAACTTACTCTGAGGGTGCCACCCCTTTCTTCCACTTCGGATCAGGCCTCTCTCCACTCTTCAAACTATGCATTTTCTATTTCTTTTTGTCCCACGTGCTCTTTTTCAATGTAGACCTGCATGAGTGTGATTACCAATAATCAAGCAATGAACTCAATATTAGACTGTTCTGAAATCCTCCCCAGGGAAATTAGTCCCAATGCTTTAGTTAACCCTCAGGCAGATTCTCAGGGCAAGGGTAAAAAGAAGCCACATTCTTTGCCAAAATATTGTAGTGGGCTGTTGAACTGTAGCTATGTCATCTCATGCAAGATTCCTAAGAGTACTTTGAGGGCTAAAACTATCTTGGGTAAAACCGGTCTCGGGACTAGCCTTAAATTCCTATACAATGTGACCCTGAGCTAAAGGTTAACTCATGACCATTTTACTGTTACCTCTGCTTCCGTACACAAACTTGCTTGCTGCAAATGTCCAGAGCTGTCTTCCTTTCCCTATATGTCACAAATGAGGGGTTTTTGGGGTTTTTTTGCCTTTAAAAACTCGAACTAATTGGAGGTCAAGGCTAGTTCAAATTTCCAAATTCTTATACATTCCTCCCTAAAACAGCAAGATCAGGCCTGTGACAGCAGTAGCTCACTCCCTGGTACCAACTTCTAGATTAGTTACTTTTCTATTGCTATGAAAAGAAAACACCACCACAACCAAGGCAACTTACAAAACAAATAAGCATCCAATGAGGCTTACAGTTTCAGAGGGTTTTAAGAATCTATCATGGCAGGCAGCATGGCAACAAGAAGCAGACACATTAGCTGGAGCAGCTGAGAGCCCACGTCTTGATCTTCAAATGGGGGGGGGACAGAGACAGAGAGACAGAGACAGAGAGACAGAGAGAGAGACATTGAGAATGACAAGAGTCTTTGTGAAATCTCAAACTTGTTCTCAGTGACACACCTCCCCCAACAAGGCCACACCTCCTAATCCTTCTCAAATAGTTCCACCAACTGTGGACTCGGTAGTCACATATTTGAGCCTACAGGGTTCATGCTCATTCCAACCTTGACAGCAGAGCAAACTTTCTCCCCTCAGTTGTTTCTTGTCAGGTGTTTGGTTACAGCAATAACAACAACAAAACGACACTAAAATATGAAGTGAATGACAGTGAGGACATGACTGCTCCTAAATTGATTGAGAAGTTTTATTGTGGATATGAGGGAGAGAACAGCCAGAGGCATCTGGAAGGATCCAGACTGAACTGGGTTATAGGGGTGGGTACAAAGAGAGCACATGGGAACCAAGAGAGCCTGCAGCCAAACTGGCTGGGTTGTATAGGAATCCGAGAAGCTGGGGGAGGGGAAGCGAAGCCCAGCCCCTGGGCTGCACAGGTTTAGGGTAGGGGGTGGGATGAGAAGTGCTGGGAGGAGCCACAGGCACTGAGTAGCTTTGTCCTGGGTTTTTTTTTTTGGCGGGGGTGGGGGTGGGGAACCTGACAGTTAAGTATGGGCAAAGATTTAAATATAAAATAGAGGAGGTCTGAGGGAGCTAACAGGGCAGTGGTGGAGATGTTGATCAGAAACAAAACCCAGGACCACAGAGTTACACGAGGAAGGTGGGTTTGGTTTCATCAGGAAAGGAAGAGCTCTTATTCGTTGAGTTTTAAAGTTACAGGGTGGACAGCACCAGCAGACATCGGATCCAGCACACTAAGAACCTGCAAACAAATCCCCTCCCAACAGCCGAAAAGAATCAGTCAACTAGAGAAGTCAGCTGAAGCCAGGAAGAAGTGCCCAGTCAAAACTAACAAGCCAGTGCCACACTCCAGCCAGCTGGAACACTAGAATCCATGCCCAGAAAAAGCTAAATAGTTTTAGATGAAGAGATGATTCTCTATCATTCCAGTTTTTTAGACTTTCGTTATAATATAAAGAAATGATTTTAAAAGATACTTTGCAAAAATAAGCTGGAAATCTTCAATTAAACCAGCAAAAACCACTGGCCCTAGAATTTAAAACATTTCTGAAAATATCAAAGATCAACTGATGGATGAACTGAGAAGCTGAATTTACTTTGTTATACACCACCATGAACAGAAGACCAATGAGAGTCTTTGGTTTAAGCCGATAGCTACTGCTTAAGGAAGTTCTTACGGGGATGCTCAGTGGGAGCTGGGGAGCAGCTGGGGAATTTAGCTAAAACTAGGACAAAACAGAGGTACTTTGGGCAGTTCAAATTTGTTTTAGCTTTGGATTGATCTCTGCCCAGTACACTTTTCCATTATTTTTGTGGGGTGTATATGTATGTGTGTGTGCACGTGCATGCGTTTGGAGGCCAGAGGAGATTATCAGGCATCACTCTCTACCATTCTCCACCTTATTTCCTTGAGACAAAGGCTTTCACTGAACTTGGAGCTGGCTTTTTTTCTGGCTAAACTGGCCAGCAAGGCCCAGTGATCTTCTCATCACTGTCTCCTCCCCACACAGTTCTAGAGTTACAGGCAAACCCAGCATTTTCCTCCAGTGTTGGGGAATCTGAGGTCAAGTCTTCACGCTGGCCTGGCAAGCACCCTTACCCACTGAGCCATCTCCTGGGCTCCCCATAAGCTTTTCCAAGTACATTTTAACTAAAAGGACTTTCAAATTCACAAGGAAATTGCTGCTTACAGACTAAAGAACTGAACTCAGGACATAAGTAGTTTTGAGTCAACTGTTTCATCAAGAGAGACTTTCAGCTAAAAGAGGGAATTCATTCCCATAGAGACAGAAGCGGCTTCCTCCCCGTTGGGTAATCTAGATTCAGTGGAATATGAAGCAAAAGGCTGAGGTCTCACTTAATGCTGTTTTGCATCATGTGATGCATAAGGAAAATATTTTGGTTCAGTTTTTGGAGTGGACTAGGGGAGTGCCATGGATACAGTGGTTAAAATCAACAGAATTTACCACACGGGCCATGAGTCATCCTGAGTTTATAGATGTGATGTAGCTGGAGACAATGAACTCAATGGACTAGTGTTCTTGCTCATTGGCTGAGTCATGGAGGAATCTCATGGAGATTTTTCAGAGGCAATGAGTCCTTGTTAAGATTTCTCCAGAATAGAAGGCAGACCTGCCCAAGAGGCAATGCTCAATGACCAAGAGCCTGGACTCAACTACTACATCTCTCCCTGAAAAACGCATGTTGCAGGCTTAAGAGCTGAGCCTGAATTCTGTCAGTGACCTTGATAGAGAGGGCCAAAATTCTTACATGATGGCTCATGCCTGTAATGCCAGTGCTGGGAAAGCTGAGGCAGGAGGATTGCTATGGGTTCAAGGCCAGTTGGGACGACATAGTGAGACAAAATAATAATATCCAAATATAGATCATCTATCACACAAACCAATAAACACAATTATTCAGTTTTTTCCCCAACATAGACCAATATGCAGATTTAAATTGCAAGCAACAGTATCATGCAAATTATCTAAGAAATGTGCAGAAAGTGACAAACCCAGTGTTGATGTTGGTACATTTAGAGCTGATTTTTGATCTGTGGCATGCCCCCTTGTTTTCCTCCACCAGGACACTTGAATCTCACTGGCTTTGGTTTCATCCAGCCCTTGCCCCCATCTATTTTAAAATTTATTTTCATTATTAATTTGTGTGTGGAGGGTATGTGCACAAGTGAAGTTGCCTGTGGAGGCCAGATCTGTTCCCTGGAACTGGAGTCACAGATAGTTGTGAGCTGAGTGATGTGGGTGCTGGGAACCAAACTTGGGACCTCAGCAAAAGCAGAAAGTGCTTACTCTTAATCATGGAACCATCTCTCCAGCCCCCACTCTATCTTGTCTTTTAAAGATGAAAGAAATCGAAAAGGAAATGGCTTTCTCATGCACAATCCAGTTATCAAAACTATCTGGAGTGAAGTGGATATGGTTATGTATTTCTAAAATTGTAAATCTTATCAAATACACCTACGGTTCAAACACAATGGAATGCAAATAGCTAAACTCAAGTATGCTTTTAAGGATCAAACACACACTTGAATTTGAAGATTTAAAACAGAACAAAATGATGTAAAATATTGCATCAATAATTTTTTATTATATGTTGAAATGACAATATCTTGAACATAAACATATTTCAAAAATTAACTTCATCATTTTAAGTTTTTCTTTTTCATCATGACAGGACCTTCCCATGTAGCCCAGGTCATCCTCAAACTTGTAGTCCTCCTGTCTCAACTTCCAAATGCTGGGATTGTAGGTGTGCACCGACATAATCAGCTTATGCTGTTGTTGTTTGAAATCGTGGTGACCAGAAGCCTGAGGCTCTGCCACAGCAGAGAGTTGCCATTTCTTTTGTTTCCAATCATAAGCTCAAACCCAGTTTAATAAAAGTTGCAAAGTCCAATTGACAAGTCCAATTTCGACCAAGTTTAGTGTTGAAAAACACATTCATTTCTGGTAGCAAAACACTGGGAAACTGTAAACAAGCCTTGAGACCTTGTAGACTTTCACAGGTCAGTCCTTTCAGCCTGAATCTGCCTGTCCAAGCAGTGACACTTGGCCACAGACCCCACTGTCAGTGTGTCCTCATGTGGCCCAGGGTGGACTTGTGGGAGAGCCGAGTCCTCTGAGGTAGGTGCAGAGATTTAGTTGGGGGGAGGGGCTCTCTTTTCAATAGTTTGATACAGTTCAAATGAAATCACATCTTCTAATGAAGACTAGCTCAAACTCATTGTAAAGTGGGACTCATCTAGTGGACACGTTAATGTCAATCTTTGATAAAGGTAAACTAGGATCATACATACATTTATTTATTTACCAGGCTGGTCTTGAACTCAGAGATCCACCTGCCCCTGTATGTAACCAATTCTTTATCTCACTATCCACTTGTCTGTTTTTCCTAATGGATTTTTTTGCTTTAATCTCTGACAATATAGCCTTTATCATCTGGTATATTTATATTGCTCCTTTTTGATTCATTAGTTGACTTACTAGGCACTCGTACTGCTTGTTCTTTTCTATACACAATATAGAACGTTTAAGGATATGGGTTTTCCTCTGAATATGGCTTTGGCTGCATCCCAAATGTTGCTGTTGTAGAGAATCATACTGATGCACACAACACCAGAGATGGATGTTCTGGCATAGGCAAAGAAAGACACAACTTCACAGAACGTCCTTCTGGAGCTGTGTCCCTGGCCACTGTGGCAGTGTCCTCTGGAGAAGGGTATTGGCTGTGATGCAGGGCAGGGAACCCTCTGGAGGTGGCCTGGAGGGTGCATATCTGTGTAAGTCTACTCTGGTGTGCAAAGACTATATTGCACTATGTGGTGCACAGACACACACCAGCTCCTTAAGGGTAAAGATCTGTCCTTACGAGCATCACAAGGCGTCTAAGGTACCTGTGTTAGTTGCTTCCTGCATGACAGTGACCAAACATCAACAAGAAGTGACTTGAGGAAAGGTTTATGTTGACACTACTGTCCATCATGGCTCTCTGCTGTGACTTCTTAGCTTATATCCTAGTGGAACCGAAGCAGAGACCATACAGGGAACAGCTGGCCTGTGACTCTCAACGCAAGACCCAAGTGATTCAAAGTCACCAGTGAGACTCCACATCCTCAAGGTTCCAAAGCTTTCTAGAACGGCACCACCATTTGGGGTCCAAGTATTCAAACACACAAGCTCATGGGGGATGTTTCACAACAACTCATACTGGCATCATTAGCAGAGACTCCAGTTACCTCCTTTCTGGAGTTTGTGAACATTTTCTTCCCAGCTGGAGTAATTGCCTCTGTGGGCTCCCCAGGAGGGTCTTGTCCTTCCTCTTCTTCACCCCGACCTACACTCCGGAAGTTTGGGTGGATTTAAATACTCACAGCTCATAGGAAAGCTGCTGAGGATCCCAGCTCTGAAGCAGGGGCGGGGGTTGGGGCACATGATTGGTCTCGGCCAGTTTTAATGGCTTCCTTCCTTGTTCTGAATCTAAGCCTGTCTGGCATTCTTCCTATAAACTCTGATGATTCAAGGTGGAAAGGTGACATCACTGGTTCAATCTGACCAGAGGAGAAAGATATCTATTCCCAGGGATGGGAACTCGACGCTTCTACCTTAGTTGCTCTGGCTCCCAACAGTTGGCCTGAAGATGGGGGATAGTATCCTGGAAGACAGACTGAAGGCGAAGGGTCCTTTGAAATAGGCCACCCTGTACCTACCTTTTCTGATCTCCTGGAGGTGCACACTTATACCAACTCCAGTTTTTTTTTTTAAGATTTATTATATTTTTAATTGTAGATATGAGTGTGTGTCTGTATACGAGTGTGTGCACATGAGTGTAGTGCCCACAGAGGTCAGAAGAGGGCATTGGATCCTCTGGAACTGGAGTGACAGGCCGTTGTGAGCTTTCTGACATGGCTTCTGGAAACTGAACTCTTCTCCTCTGGAAGAGCAGCCAATGCCCTTAACCACTAAGCCAGCTCTCCACTTCCACTTTGAGTTATGCGGCTTTTCTTTTTCTTTAGTTCCTAGATCAGCCCCTCTAAGGGAGGCTTTTTGCTTGTTGTGGCCAAATGCTACACCTGTGACCAAGCTGGAATTCCACTCAGAGACTGTTCCATGGGCCAAGGGATGAGGCATCTCCTTTGGAGTGTTTGGATTCATCTTTATTACAGGACACCCACCACCTCCATCTCCTCACCTGCTTATTTGACCTCTGGAATCTGAGAGGAACACTGAAGGCTGGTGCTGAAACCGTGGCTTGACAGACGCACTGCATTAGAGCTTTCTCCTGGGGAACTAACCGGAGGGTTAGGTTCATAACCATCATGTCTTCTTGGGTTGTGGGTTTGACGAGGTTGGACGCTGCTCATCCTGCTGGTGGGCTGGTGGTGTATATTCATCCTGCTCTCCCTGAGAAGAACACACCCGTTCTGCCCTGAGTCCCTCCTCACCTCCCCACTCATCCTCTCTCACTTCTTACTCCTTTGGGACTTTGATTGAGTGTCAGCTCTGAGGACTCTGCCTCTTGTGAGACGCACTTTGCCATCCCATCTGACCTTCTGTTCACCCTGTTTTTATGGTGGATGGTGTTTTGGTTTTTGCTTTATTGAATTCACCTTTCCTTTTCTCCCTATTTCCCTGGATATTTGAGTATCATTTCTCTTGAAGGGCTACACCAACATCTCTAACTCTGGATGTGTCTGTTACATCCACACTGCTTGGTGGCTGATGTCTAGCCTGCTGCCCCTGCCCAGGCTAGCCCTCTAGTAGCTTCCTACAAAATAAAATGCAGCTCAGCTGCGCTCCCTCATCCTTGGCCAGTCTCCTCTGTGAAACTGTCAGCTCGCCATTGTAGATACCTCCCTTTGCTGTGTCTCTACACGGCCCCACAGGGGCGGGGATGTAACCTTCCTCTCACAGCCTGCTGTGGCTGGCCCAGCACCAGGGCTCATGTGCTGGCCCTTCACTCCACCTCCCAGGTTAAATGAGATCTGGAGTTTCTGCTCCAAAGCAGCAGTGTTTTGTCTTCATTTATACAATTTGCCCACGGAGTGAGCTGAGGGTAGTTGCGTAGTCTCAAGACAGGTGCAGCTGGGGCTGGAGAGATGCACTGGCAGGAAGAGAGCTTACTGCTCCTGTAGAGGACCCGAGTTCAGTTCCCAGCACCACACTGGGCAACTTATGACTGCCTGTAACTCCAGCTCCAAAAGAGCTAAGCACCCCCAACATGTGCAAAATCCCACACTCAGACACATATGTACATAATTTTAAAAAATGTTTCTGGATATTTGATCACACTGTGAAACTCTAAGGCTGTGTTAATAAAATTAACATTGGATTAAAGGGTGAAGCCAGTGACTAGTTGATAAGAATTAGCCATAGAGAGTACAGAGGAGCCAGGAAGATGAATAGAGAGACACACAGGAAGGAGGATGGGGGGACTTAGAGATTCATAGTCTTTTTGGTTTGGGACAGATGGAGAGATTCTCTCTTGCTGGGTCTCCAGGCAAAAAGGAAGGTCAGCTGGTTGCTTCTAGGCATCTCTGATCTGAGGAGGTTTTCACCCCAATGTCTGACTCCGAGTCTTTATTGGTAAATAGAACAACTTAGATAAAAACAACACAAAGCACTAATGAACAGGGTTAGACTTGAACTCAGATTTGCTGAACTCCACCTTTCCTATCAGTTTTCTCACTGTGACGACACAGTTGGCTGAAGCAACTTGGAGGAGGAAGGGTTTGCTTTTGGTTGGAGGGTTCAGTCCATCATGGCAGAAAAGTGTGAATCAACTGATCACGTTGCATCTGCAGTCTGGACGCAGGGAGAGATGAACGCAGGAGTCCAGCTGGCTTTCTCCTTTTTATTCAGTCTGGTACCTCGTGCCATGGAACGGTGCCATCCACACTCAGGGTAAATCCTCCCTCTTCAGTTAACGCATTTTGCAAGCTCACTCATAGGTACACCAAAGCTTATTTCCATGGTGACTTTATATCCCACAAAACTGACAACTCAGATGACCCATCAGACCTTATTATCGCCTCTGCCCTAGTCTCTGTCTCTGTCTCTGTCTCTCTCTCTCTCCCCCTCCCTCTTTCTCTCTGTGTCTGTCTCTCTCTTCTCTCTCCCTCTCTCCCTCCCTTTCTCTCAGTGTCTCTGTGTCTCTGTCTGTCTGTCTGTCTGTCTGTCTCTCTCTCTCTCTCTCTCTCTCACACACACACACACACCACTGTGATCACTCTCAGGAGTTGGCTGCTCAGAGTGAGACCCCTCACACTGTCATGACAAACCACAAAGGTCATGGCCCCTCAAACGTCTCTAGTTCCCGTCAGTCTGAATGTGCCTGGTGCCCCTTCCTTCCTTCAGTCACCTTCACTAGTTTCATTTTAGGGGACAGCTCTGAGGATGCTCCTTTCACTCCCAACTAAAGCATCTCCCTTCAGCCATTCCGCGCCTTTCTTGCCCACTGCGCCTCAAGCTGTGCCTGGTACACATTAGGTGTGTTCAGCTGCAGTGTATGTGCTCTGAATTTGGCTTGATCCATCCAGAGTCTGTATGAATGGTTCTCAACCTTCCGAACGCTGCTACCCTTTAATACAGTTATTAATTTTGTGGTGACCTCCAACCATAAAATTATTTCGTTGCTACTTCATAACTGTAATTTTCCTACAGTTATGAATTTTAATGTAAATATATGATACACAGGATATCTGATATTCGATCCCCCAAAGGGGTCGTGATCCACACCCCTTTGATCAGATTGAGAACCCCTTATCCAGACCAAGATCCACCTCCTCCAGGTAACCTGCTATGAATCCATGCAGGGCCCCTTCTCCATTCTCTTCTTTCCCAGCTGTGAGACTTCAGTCTGAGAACTCTGGATGGAACCGTGGGAGCCCCTGAAGAAGAGAGAATGCAGGCCAGGACAGTGCCTCTCAAGTGCTGCCCGTTTGTGGTCAGGGCGAGGAACTGCAGCCAGAAGACCCATCGCAAAGCTGAGTTCTTCCTCCCCCATCTGGTTTCCAGTTGTCCTTCTAGGCTCTGCTCCCAAAGTCACTCACTCCACATTGTGACACATGTAAATGTCCCCACTTCACTTCACATCATCAGGAGAATTGCCCACTGCCGTGTGGCTCAGTTGCAAGCCAACAGCCACAACCTTCCGGCATCCTCAGGTTTGGGACGGCTTGAGGGTGGCTTGTTTGCAGGGAGACGCTCTACTTTGCTTTCTATCGCTGTGTTTAAAAAACAAAACAAACAAAAAAACAAAAAACAAAAAACACCATGAGCAAAAGCAACCTGGTGGGGAAAGGGTTTATTGTCTCCTTACAGCCACCGTGAAGGGAAGCCACGGCAGGAGCTGAAGCAGAAGCCACAGGAAGGTGCTCTGGCTTGCTCTTCACAGCTCACTCAACAAGCCTTTTTATACAACCCCAGGACCGTGTGCCCAAGAGTGGCACTGCCCACAGTGGACTGGACCCTCCCATAACAATCATAATTGATATCACATAATCGAGAAAATGCCCCCCTCAAGACTTTCCCACAGGCCAATCTGATGGAGGCATTTTCTCAATTGAGGTTCTCTCTTCTCAGATGACCCTAACTTGTGTTGACAAAACCTATCCAACACAGAGACCCAGCAGTGAGGGAAGACATGATCTCTCTATCGTGGTTCATGTTTGTGGGGAGCAGACCTAGATCCACAAATCCAGGAAGGCACCGAGCCTGTCACCATAGTGTAAAACCAGCCACTGCGCACAGCAAGCCACAGCATTCCAAGCAGCCACTCTGCACTCTTTTCAGACCGTAGGAGACTAACTCTTGGCCGAAATGAGAAGAGAGGCCAGATCCAGGGCCCGCAGCCCAGGCTGAAGATTCAAACTGACTCTTGTTCTGTCACTTGCATGTGTTTAACCTAATCAAACTCATGCTAACCATGAGAGCGTGTGTTTCCTCGAGTGGGTAAAAAGACAGTGAGAACAGCCTCCCGACAGTGGGTGTATCTCGTTCAGTGAACACTGGACAACATTAGACCCAGAGGCATTCCGAGTGTGGGATGTGTGGAGCGGTCTTCCTGAAAGACTCTGCACCACGTATGCACTAATGGATTCTCCCCTACACAAATCTCACTTCCCCCACCATTGAGAGTGAGTGCCCGGACAACGCCTAGTCAGTTTCCTGCCCAACACCCCATCTCCTTCCTCCCCCCAAAACAGACCCCAGGCTGCATTTGGGCAACATAGGCCCAAATGTGGCTCATGATACACTCAAGCCTGCCTGTGCTTCTGAGTCTCACTTTCCCAGCCTTCTTTGCAGCAAGAAACAGTCACACAATTCTCAGTTGAAGCCTGATAGTAGCTTTTCTGGGAAAGATTCCTTTTTTCCCTAATAAGTGAATCACATGGTGAGTACTTTCTTTCTTTCCTCTTTATATCTTGAACTCAGATGTGATGTCTGGAGCTGTTGCCATTATTTTAAAATCATGAGGCACCATGCATAAGGAAGAAAAGTCAGTATGTTAAAGACGATGAAACAAAGTGAAAGCTGGATCTTGAGGACATGATTGATATCTGGGCCCAGAAGCAACAACCTGCCCACCTAAGGCCTGGCAGTGTGAAGAACCCAAGGCAGATGCAATGTCTGCAAGCCATAACAGAATGATTCCTTGAGGCTCTGCTTCCTGTGGTCAGTAAGAAACAGCTCTAAGCTCAGGGACATTCCCCAGAATGGCACATCCTCTCAGGACACAGAAGCCAGATTAGAAGGCAGACAGCTCGATCTGCCTGGGCAGCAGTGAATCCCTAACACAGGGTCAAGAAGCCTGATCAGCCTGGGGTCTGTCTGCCTCTCCAGGCTCTGCATTGCACCAAGCTGAAGGAAGATTCTGGGGCAATTAGGTAAACTGCTGTGAGCCTGATCCCCCACCAAGATTCATGAGTAGAAACACAGCCCACCCTGGGACCCCAGCGACAATCCCTGGGAAGCTGTGGCCTTCCCGACTCCCACCATCCCACTGCAGGGCTGACGGCCCTCTGCTCAAGGCTTCTGCAGGTTGTGACTAAGAATTTGTGGTCGTTAGCCCAACATGTGGGCTGCAAAATTCTCAGAGCTGGCACTGTGGGGTGAGGGAGGGCATGTTGAAATAATTGTACTGTTGTCCTGATAAACAGCACTGACCTCCTCCAAAGAGCAGAAGATTCCCACATGCATGATGACCAGGATGTCCTCTACACACAAGTCACCAAAATCACCTTGCCCTCCGTGTTCCATGTGGAATCCTTGGCTGGAAAGAAAGAATTCCTGAGCCCCTCATTCCAATCTCAAACCAGCTCTCCCTAGCCCTTCACTCTGGTCATGAGTACTGACATATCACCCTGTGATGACATGGAGCCACCTATGACCTCATCCAGACATCAAGTGAAGTGTCTCTCTTTCTCACTGTGCCCCAAACACCTGATGAACATAGGTGCAAAAATTCTAAATAAAATTCAAGCAAAATTTCCTAAAATATGCAAACACATGAATGTTGAACAATACACTAATAAATGATGAATTGGGTCATTGAAAACTCAGAAAAGAAAATTAAAATTTTTTACAACCAAATAAAGATATGATTTACTGGAATTTGAAGGCATAAAAAAAAGTCACACACAGAATTACAAGCCAAATTCAACAGCACAATTAAAAAAATCAAATATCAGAATTGAGTTAGTTTCATTCAAGGATGTAGGGATTGTTCAACATACATAAATCAATCAAGACTACATAGACTAAGGGAAAAAAATCACATGGTCGTCTCAATAGCTACAGAAAGCTGACAAAGTTAACATCCCGGCATGATAAAAATGCATGAAGAAACTAGAAAGAAAGAAAATCCTTCAATATGATAAAGGCTAATATAGCAAACATGTACCTAGCATTATACTTATTACAGGAAGCATTTTCTCTGAAGTCAGTAGCAAACAAGGGTGTCCACACTCTCCCATTATTCAATATAGTGCTTGAAGGCTTAGCCAAAGCAATGAGGTAAGATAAAGAGATGAAAGGGATAAAAATAGGAAAAGAGCAAGTGAAATCATCCCAATTCACAGATGTCTTGATCCTGTACTTAAAAGACCCTAAAGATCCCACCAGAAAATCCTTAGATCTGACACATACTTTCAGCAAAGTAGCAGAGTAAAAATCAAGATACAAAAATCAGTAACTTTTCTATGCACCAATAATAAGCTGGCAAAGAATGAAACCAGATTTTTTTAGATATTATGTTCAGAAGTCTAACACAAATAAAATATCTAATGAGGTGAAATACCTCCACAACAAAAATTTTAAGTCGCTAAAGAAAGAAATTGAGGAAGACACTGCAAAATGGAAAGATCTCCCTTGTTAATGCATCAGCAAAATTAATATCATAGAAATGGCTACATTGCTGAAAGCACTGAATGGATGCAACACAACCCTCACAAAAATGTCAATGTCATTCTTCACAGAAATAGAAAAAAACAGTCCTAAGATTCACAAGGAAGCAGGAACCACCCAAATCAAAAGAATCCTAAGTAGAAAGAGCGATGCCATGGGTGCCTCAATGCCCAATCTCAAATTATACTACAGAGCCATAGTAACAAGAGTGTGGCCCAACAAAACAAAGGCTAATGAAGTAGAATAGAGGACCCAGAAATAAACCCACTCAGGTAGAGCTGCCTGGTTTTCAATGGAGCTGTCAGAACACATGCTAAAGAGAAGGCAACCTGCTCAACAAATGGTACTGGGACCCCCGAATGTCTGCAAAGGGATCAAAAAACCTTAATGTGAGAGCTGGAACCCTGAAACTTGAGGAAATCACCTCAAAATGTAGGTGAAGCAAGGGCTGTCCATAAAAGATTCCAACAGCTCGGGAAATAAAAGAAAACATTAACTAATGGGATTTAATTTAATTGCATCAAATTAAAAGAGTCTGCACAGTAAAGGAAATAGTTACCAGAGTGAAAAGTTATCTTAGAGGGTAGCAGAACGTCTTTGCCAACTAAACATCTGATAGATAATTAGCATCAAGAATATACAAAGATCTCAAAACATTGAACAACCCAAAATAACCCAAGTCATCTAATAAACAAATGAGTCAATGAATTGAACATAACATTTCTCAAAAAGAAAGAAAAAAGAAAGAAAGAAAGAAAGAAAGAAAAGAAAGAAAGAAAGAAAAAGAAAGGAAAGAAAGAAAAAAGGAAGGAAAAAAGTGCAGAGCCAATTGTGATAATGCACGCCTTTAATCCCAGCTCTTGGGAGGCAGAGGTATGCAGATCACTGTGAGTTCAAGGCCAGCTTGGTCTACAGTGCAAGTTCTAGGACATCCGGGGCTACATAGAGATCCTGTTTCAAAAACAAAGAAAGAAGTGCACATTGTCAATAAACACATGAAGAGTATGAAACATCCTTAGCCATCAAGGAAGGGGAAATCAAAACTATATTGAGATTCCATCTCGCTCTAGTCAGAATGGCTGTCATGAAGAAAACAAAGGGCAAGAGTCAGTGAGCCTGTAGGGTGTAGGGAACCTGCACTAATTAGTTTTGACTTGACAAAACCTCAACTCACCTGGGAAGGGAGTCTCAAATGAGCTGTCTAGATCAGGCTGGACTGTAGACATGTCTGTGGGGGATTGTCTTGATTGTTAATGTAGGAAGACCCAGTCCACTGCGGGTGGCACTATTCTCTACTCAGGATACCCTGAATTGTGCAAGAGTGGAAAAAACTTGCTGAGGCACACCCAACAAGCAAGAAAGGATCCATCCATCCATTTTTCTCTGCTCTGGACTGTGGCTGTGAAGGAACTAGCTGCTTGAGTTCCTGCCTTGACTTTCTCTCAGTGATGGACAGTAATCTGTAATTGTGAGCCAATAAACCCTGTCTCCCCTAAGCTGTTTTTAGTAGTGGCAGTTATCACAGGAAAAAAAACAAACAAAAAAGCCAACTAGGACAGAGCCCTCCTACACAGTTGGTGGCATATAAGTGAGTGCAGCTACTGTGAAAACCAGTGTAGAGGTTCATCAAAAGCTAAACAGAACTACCACTCAATCCAACTGTACTATTTGATCATACACCCAAAGGTCTCCCTGTCAACAGTCCACAGAGATGCCCAGACAGCCATCTTTAATGTGACTTTTGTCATTTTAATCAAGGTACAAGGGGACTCAGCCTAGATGTCCATCAACAAGGGAGTGGATAAAAGAAATGTAATGTATACACAAGGAATGCAATTCAGCCACCATGAAAAATGCAATTATGCAGAAAAAATGAATGAAGCTGAAGGTCATTGAGTTGCATGGAATAAGGCAGATGCAGGAACACCAAGACAGCATTTTCAAAATCTAGGCTGAAAATACAGAAAAGCAGAGGGGCTACCATTTGTTGGGAGGAAGAGGAGCAGCAGGAAGTAAGGAGGAGCAAGATGGGATGATGAGAGGTGAATATGAGTCAAATGGGTGATGTACAAGTCTGAAAATTGTGTAACCTGTTTCTGCTATACCAGTTTTCAAGGTTTGCTTAGAAAAGGAACAAACAATAAGCAACCAGAAGCACCAGGCATGGTCAAGTTTAGTCTTCAGGGTTTTGAGAGAAAAGCAACTGGCTGCTTCAGATGCGGAACTGTAGGTGGTTGTGACTGTCCCAGCATTAACCAAAAGAAAGTCCAAGTTCTAAGCTCTCAGTGGCCTGAAGCCATCACTGGGCCCACACTCATCATTTCGACCATCGGGGTGGATTAGGGAATGGAGCCCTCCGAGGAGACACCAGAGAGTCTCCTGTCACCCCAAACATAGGAACTCCAAGGAAAATCTAGAGTGCTTTAGGTAGGCAAACCAGACAGTGCCCTGTAGGTTATGGCCAGTAACGCTCGCTTCTCCAGGAGGACAAGTACACAGGTCACTGGAATGCATTTAAATGATCAAAGTATGGATGGGGATGGGGAAGATGGCTCAGCCAGTAAAGTGCTCGCTACTCAATCACAAGGACATGAGTTCAATCCCCAGAACCCACCTAAAAATGCCAAGCATTGAGGTCTGCACTTGAAATCTCAGTGCTGGGGAGGCAGAGAGGAGAGGATCCCTAGATAGCCAAGCCTGTTTGATAAGCTCCAGGTTCATTGAAAGACCTTATCTCCAAGGAGGTAAATGACACCCAAGATTGTCCTCTATCTTCAACATGTACGTGTACACACATGTGTGAACATGCACACACACATTTTTAAAAAGGAACAAAGCCAAGAGTGATTTAGTAGTGCTATCTTGGAGCCCACCAGTCACCAGGGCACTTCCAGACACAACAGCTCTAGCTCCCCCGCTTCATTCAGTGGATGGCCTTGTGCACATGTCTAAAATCTCCTTCATTTCCTACAAGGGACATTTCCTGCCCCTCGTAGACCGGCATCTAGGCTGATTCTCTGCCTTGGCCCTTGGGAATCATGTCACAACCATGGCAGAGATCTCTGTGACTTGCTCATTAGCACCTTCTGTATAAATAACCAGGAATGGTACAAGTAGATCATGTAGTATTTTATATTTCATTTTTGAAGACTGTTTACGTAGATTTCCTTGCTGACATCACCTGCTTCGGCTACTTGACCTCAGGCTGCTCTGTCGCCACCCCCACCTATTCTGAGGAAACCCAAGGAAAGAGCTGCCTTAGACTGCCCCCCCAAAGCCAGCCCATACAGCTCCAGACCCCACAGAGGGGTGTTCCCCAGACCACAAGGTGGGTGCTCCCCATAAGACATGGGGGGGTGCTTCCCCATACCAGAAAGGGTTGTTTCCCAGACCACATGGACGGGTGCTTCTGAGTGTGGTGTGGAGGTGCATGTTTCCAAAAAGTGCAGTGCTCCCAAGAAGCACTGTGCTCAGCCAGTTATGGGGAGGACCCATCAGGAAGAAGACAGGACAGGCTCTCACCCAAGCAGGTGGCAAAGGACGCCCCAGCCTGTCGCCAAGTGCTGGCTGTGGATTGCTCCGTCTGAACTCTGAATCACTTGTTTGATGAATTTTCATCAAGCAGCATTCAGATGAAAGGATTTTATTGGAATGAATCAAATGTTCAAGGGAGACGGTACGTACCCAGTGTCACTTGGAACAGAACCTGCCAGCCAGGCAGGAAATAGCAGGAGGCAGGTGTTGAGCTGTGTTCCCATGGGACCTCACATAGACCTCCCTCAGAGCAGCTGTCACCCTGTGTGGCCTTGAGTGAGTGACAAGTTTGTTTCCCACCAACCTGTGACCTCAAGAAGCAGGGCCCTGTCTCCCTGCTCTGGAGTTCCATTGATGTTTAATGCAGAGCATGGGGCCAGAGATGCTGGAGACATGTGAAGAGGGGAGGAAGAGAGGGAAGGAAGGAAAGAGGAGAAGAGGAGTGAAGGGGAAGGAGAGGTGGATAGAATGAAGGGGCAATGGAGAGGTGAGGAGCAGGGCTGGAGGGAGAAGAGAGTGGGGAGGAGTGGTCTGCCTATAGACCTAGCAATGCAGCCATGCCCCGGCCCTTTGCAGGAAGCTCCCGATGCTCACATACAGCCCTCCTGCGGCTGCATTTTTCTTTCACCTTTCTGAAGAGAAAATGGCCCTTCCTGAGGGATGGGTCCCTCAGCAGCAGGATGGTAGAATGGCCAAGGTGTCAGGGTCACACACTCTGACCTCCAGTCCTAACTCCAGGTGACCTCACTCACGTCATTTGCAAACTGGGGGTGACATTGCTCCTCTCTTGATCATTCGGAGAATGGATGTGCAGAGAGGCACGTGATGATCAGATCTGGATACCTGGGGCACCATGAGAAGTGGGGAGCCCTATGGTCATCAAAGCCCTGGCATCCCTGACCTGGAGACACCAGAGCAGCCACAAAACCACTTCCTCCCCCTGGGGACTTGGCATCATCTCTTTGTCTCAGAGAGAACATTTATGGAGGCCATCAGGGTGGGCCAGGGTCAGGTCAGCCTCATAAGACTGGGAAGTGTCCTTTGTTCTTTTTGGAGGTGGCTTGTCACTCACTCTGAGAGCCGGCTTCTGATCTTGTCACTGTCAACTGCCTGGTTCCGCAGCAACTCTTCTCCCTCCCTTAGGTGGGTCCCCCATCACTCCCTTCCGGTGCCACCTTGTGCATTTCTCAACAGAATGTCGAAACCAATGTAAGGGAAGAGTGGTTCATTCTGGATCAGTTAGAGGGAACAGTCCATCATGGGGTCAGGGACACAGTGGCAGGAGCCTGAGGCAGCTGGTCACACGGCATCTACAGTCGGGAAGCAGAGAGAAATGATTGCTGGTGCTCAGCTCACTTTCTCCATTTTATATGGTCCTGGATCACCAACCTAGGAAATGGTTCCACCCACAGCTAAGATGGGTCTTCCCACATCAATGAACGTAATCAAAATAATACTCCAAAGGCAGGCCTACAGTGGTCTGTCTACAGACCTAACAATGGTGTTATGTCCCTGCCCCTGGGAAAGACCATCTCCTAGGTGATTTGAGATCCTATCTCATCTTATCCTATCCTACCAGACTGACATCACTAACCATCATATACTCACGCATACACATACCACACACACACACACACACACACACACACACACGCACGCACGCACTCATGCACACACATATACACATATACACACACTCACATACACTCATGCACACATACACACACACACATACACACACACGCACTCATGCACACACATATACACACACACACATACACACACAAACACACACACACACACACACACACCTGCAGTCACATGAAGCGGGTTGATTCCAGGATATGCATTGAGGAAAAGCCAGAGGTCCTGAAGATAAGGAGAGGTATGGTCCTCTGACACGATGCCCCTAGGAAGGAAGAGGTCAGTGGAATATGACACAGGGAATTGCCCAACTTCGGGTTCAGAGGAACATCTTCAGATTCGTCTTTAATGAACGGCAGAGACTCTGCCTCAGATTCCAGGTTTCACAGACCAATTAGAGTCCCCAGATGAAACTTGCTGGAGCCTCTTATCCTGATTCTCTATCCTGTCACTTAGCATGTGACTCTGAACTTCAGGTGTCCAACCTGCGAAGTGGACATCATATAAATAATGCCTCTCTCTGGGCTATGGAGAGAGTTGAGGAATGCTTATTACTAAATATTTAGTCCAGTGTCTGTCACCTAAATATGTCTCACACTGCTATTAACCCTCTATGGCTTTCCTATGAGGTGCTTGAAAAGCTTAGGATTAAGACGTACCCCTCATGGGTGGCACATGCCTGTGTGCATATACTACATTTCTTGAGACCTGCGTGCTCATCTACAAGGAGGCTGGAGGTTTTTGCCACATGTCTTTCTTGATCTCTTTCTACCTTATTTCTTGAGAAGAGTCTCTCACTGAACCTAGAGCTCACCTATTGGCTTTAGCACAGAGGCCTAGAGACCCTCTCATCTCTGTCTCCTCATGTTGGGATTAAAGACATGCACTGCCAAGCCCCACTTTTCATATGAGTACTGGAGATCTGGACTCAGGTTGTCATGCTCATGCAGCAAACATGTTACCAACTGAGCCGTGCCCCAGCCCCTAAGATGCACCTTCAAATGCAGTTCTTGGTCCTGCCTGGCACTGATGCCTGTGGGGTACAGAGCATGGCTTGGTAAGGGGCAGCTGTGGGCAAAGCTGCCCCAATCTGCTTTTATGCCAGTGTAGCTGGCAAGATGTCTTCTTATTAATGATTGAGGAAAACTCAGAAGAATGATGCGATTCTGTGGTCAGTTACATCTGTAAACACAGAGGCATCGTCACAATATCCATTCCACACTGTCTGTGCTTCTGTGACACAGGGGTAGAGGTAAGATGGGACAAGCCATGTGACCTGGCAACTTCGCCAATTCATCTTTTACAGAAAGCCTCCTGGCCCCACTCAAAGGAGTAAAACTAATGTTTCTTGAACTCTTCTTTCACTCTTTTTCCATTTTTTGTACATGTATGTGTGCATGCATGTGCTGGAGGGTAGGGTCTGGTTGTGATGGAGACTGGCACCATCAAGGAGAGGCCAGACCTGCACTGGAATAAAGGGAAGGGTGCCCTTAGAGCCAGACCCTACTTGGGAAAGGAAAAGGCCTAAGAACTGTTCTGCTCCTAGGAAGGAAGACCAAACATCTGTAAATGTCCTTCAAGGGGCCAAGAGTCTATCTTGACTGGCAGCTGACCTTGGTGGTATCATCCATAGGATTCCGACTTTTAGAGTCATGAAGGAGGCATGAGTTAAAGAGTAGTTGACTCTCCCTCTGTAGTCACAGAAAGGCCACTAAGGCCAGGTATGTGACAGGGGAGTGTCAGGCCCCTGTGAGGCCATTGTGTGAAGCCTGGATTGCATGGAAGACCTCATGATGTTGGAGATGCCAGAGTCATGAGACATCTTCCAAGGAGCGCTGCAGACAGAGTATGGAACCAGCCCAAAAGAGAGAAGTGTGCTACAGACCCCAAAGCGGCAAGGGCCAGGCTGTCTACACCCTTTGACATCAGACATGGAGATACAGGATATGGAGTTCGTATACCGCTGCTTTTTCTCTTCTCTGATCCAGCATTTCCTCACTTGGCCTCCTATGTATATTCTCTGCCACTGCATATTGGGAATATGTCATTGATTTTGTGAGTTTACAGGGGATCACAGTTAAAAAGCTTGGGTTGAGTCTTAGAAAAGACATGGACTTTGGACTATTAAACACTGTTGAGACTGAAAGACTGTGGGAACTTTTGAAATTGGACTAAAGTTATTTTGCATTATGTGACCGTGAGTCTATGGGGACCAGGGTGTGGAATGTGGTGGTTTGTGGCTCAAGATGTGAACCCTCAGCTCTCAGCTTCCATCTCCAAATACCATGTCTACTGCCTGCTGTCCCCAGCATCATAGACCCTAACCTTCTGGAATCTTAGCCCCAAATAAACTCTTTATTTTGTGAGTTGCTTTGGTCATGGCGTTTTACCACAGTGATAGAAAAGTAGCAATTATAGCCACAGCTAAATCAGACCTTGTCTCAAAATAAAAAGTGAACGGGGAGCTGAGGAATCCTCTTGGTCGTTGAACATTTGCCTTGAATGTGCAAGCCTCTGTGTTCAATCTTCAGTCTGGGTTAACAACAAAAAGAAAGACTTGTGTAAGACGCTGTCCAGTTAGTGAAGGCAGAGAAAGAAGTCTCTGGAAACAAATAGAAAAATGTTACTACTGCGACTGCTATTTCTCAGGACAGACCCATAACTGCTTTAAATATGAGTGGTTTCATTACAATGACCAAAACCAAATTGCCAAAATGGATATGAAACAAGAGCCAATTGTGCAATAAATTGCATATTAGAAGTACATCTTAAATTTAAAAACATGCTGGGCCTTAATTTTTAAAAAAGCCTCCAACAACCATATTAATTTCAGGCAAAGCCAACTTCACAAGAAGGAAAATTATCGTCAGAAAAAGCAGCATTACATAACATTAAAACAGATCAGTTCTCCAAGAAGTGCAGCAGTCCTGAATGCACATGCCACAGAGCGCTGGGAAACATGTGTGGTAAAGGCAGACAGAGATGGAAGGGGAGATGAACAATTCCACTATTACAGTCAGAGACTTCCACACTCTGTGTCACTAACTGATAAATCACGCAGACAGGAAATCAATAAGGACGTGGCTGACTGGGACAGCTCGGTCATCAGCAGACATTTGCAGAATTCATCATCGTCATCATCATCATCATCATTGGCGGCGGCAGCACACATCTCAGGCTCACATGGAACACACACCAAGACAGATCCTGTTCTTGCCCATAAAGCACATCTCAAAAAACTGAAAAGAGGGCTTGAGGAGACGGCTTAATCTGTAAAGTGCTTACTGTACACACACAAGAATCTGAGTTTCATCCCCCAACACCCATGTAAAAAGCAGGCAAAGCAGGACTTGAAATCCCAGTGCTAAGGAGAAGTTACAGCCAGCCAGCCTGGCCAATCAGACATGTTCAATGAGAGACCCTGTCTCAAAAAATAAGGTGGAGAACAGTAGAGAAAGACACTCAACACGGACCTCTGTACACACTACCCACATAAACTAAGAAAAAACAGAAACTACACAAAATAGTATTGATATGATAGTCAACTGGAGATCATTAACAAAGGAATAATTAAAAGAGTTTGTAAAAAGAAAGTTTGAAATAACAGTAAGGACATTAAATATGTGTATTACTTTAGCATAAATATATTAACTGTAAGTACCTCACCCACGAGTATGTACACATATCTTATTAATATTGTTTTTGGTTGTGAGCCTAGTTTTTAACTACTAAGTCATGTCTCTAATCTTCTTATCAATATTTTTTAAATCTATGTTGTTCATAGAGACTTTAAATAAAATAATAAAGAAATCTAAAGACAAATGAAGAGATATTTGAAGTGCTTTGAAGGAAGTGCGACCGAAACAAACAAGTGAAATATAGCAAAGGAAAAAGCTTCTAGAATCACATGTGTATTGGGAAAGAAGGACCTTAGATGGATAGCCCAGGCTCTGCACTGCTGAACGTTCCAGAAAAATCGAGCAACTTAAGTCTGAAGCAAGCAGAGAAAATGGAAAACAAAAACCAAGACAAAAATCGATGGCAATAACAGTAGAGCAGGGGCTTGAGAGATGGCTCAAGATGATAAAGAGCACTCATTGGCTGCTCTCGCAGAGGACATAGGTTCGGTTCCCAGCACCCACAGGGTGGCTCAAAACCACTGATAACTCCAGTTCCAGGGGATCTGACCTCCATGGGCATCAGGAACACATGTAGTGCACATATATACATACATACATGTAAAAATACTCATACACATAATACAGAGCTGTACACAAAATCCATGAAATTTAAAGGTGGTTCTTCAAGGGGTTTATTTTAAATCAGTAAACTCGAAGTCAGACTAAAAGCTATGAGGAGACAAAATGTCCAAATCAAAATGGAATGGGGTCATCGCTACTAACCCTGGTCATATTAAAAGGACATGATACAAACAGTTCCATCTCAATGCCTGGGATTTTGATTATGTAAATAAAGTGAAAAATTCATCAAAAGGGCTGGGCAGTGGTGGCGCACGCCTTTAATCCCAGCACTTGGGAGGCAGAGCCTGGCGGATCTCTGTGAGTTCAAGGCCAGCCTGGGCTACCAAGTGAGTTCCAGGAAAGGCTCAAAGCTACACAGAGAAACCCTATCTCAAAAAATCAAAAAAAAAAAAATTCATCAAAAGGTCCAAGCTCCCAAAACTGATACAAGTAGAAACAGATACCTTGAGTAGTCCTGTATTTGCACCATTAGTTAAGCCAACAGTGAATAGCTTTAAAAAAAAGTCACCAGATACAGACTGTTTCACTGGTGAGTCCTTTCAAATATTTAAAGGAAGAAATAAGAAGAGGTCCACATTCATTCAGAAAACAAAATCAGGGCCAACAGGATGGCTCAGTGGGTAATGACACTTGCTGCCAAGCCTGGCCACCTGACTTTGATCCCCAGCACCCCAGGACCAGTTAGAAGGAGAAAACTGGCCGACGGTGGTGGCGCATACCTTTAATTCCAGGCAGAGGCAGGCAGATCTCTGTGAGTTCAAGGCCATCCTGGTCTACAGGGCAAGTTCCAGGACAGGCACCAAAGCTACACAGAGAAACCCTGTCTCGAGGGAAAAAAAAAAAAAAAGGAGAAAACTGACTTCTGTCTGCAAGCTGTCCTCTGACCTCCACTTGTACGCCATGGCACATAACTCCCAAAAAAACAAATAAAACCATAATAAAATTTTTAAAGAAAATAGATTCATGGAGAACATTGTCTAGTTTATGAGTTCAGGGTCAACCCAACACCAAAGTCAGAAAAAGATATCACAGGAAGGAAGATATGCAGATGAATGGCCCTCATAAATACAGATGAAAGTCTTCAATAAAGTTGTCTTTGCTCACATGGAACATGGTTGTCTGTGCACTGAATGTGTAAGTTGGACAAGAACATTAATTGAATCTTGCAGCACATACAGGGTCAAGTGCGATTCATTTGAGGAGTGCAAGGCTGGTTCAATGTTCAAAAATAAGTTGCAGAAGCCAGATGGGGATATTCATATGACCATAGCATTAACGCAGAAATCGCTTGATAAATGAAACCCACATTCGTGATACAACCTCACAGCACACCAGGACAGAGGAAACTTCTTCTCTTCATGGAACTCACATTTCATACCCTGGTTAAACAAACTCTTTTCCTGTTGGGACTGGGAAGTGCCGTAAGGACAGCCCGTGTTGTTCTTGCATGCATCATAGCAGACGTCTCAGCTTGGGCCATAGGAAATGACACTGGACTGATGGCAAAGAATAAATTGCATTGTCTTGCACAGAGACAGCATAATTGTCTATGTAGAAAATATCCAAATAGTGTTCCCAAACTTAATGGAATTGTTTAGTAAGTATATCGAGTTTTCATGATACAAGTAATTATATGAAAGTTAACTGTTTTCCTCAGGAACACCAATGAAGGGTACAACTGAAATTTTTTTTGGAGGGGAAATACCATTTATAATAGTACCAAATATTCTTTTAAAAAGTTGAACTCTGGGATGGAGATAGCAATGATGGTTGCTGGAGGCTGAGGGTGAGGACTGTTAGCAATAAAATTTGGTGGTCATTTCCTTAGGTGCCTTGAGCCAGCTTTTGTCCAGCTACAAACAAACAGAAAATGCTAGATCCTGCCAATGCCTGCTAGTTTAGCTACCCCCTCTCAAACTGTGCTGAACTACCCTCCCCACAAGCCCAAGTATAGAGGATAAATTACTCACAGCCACACTTTTCTACAAGGTCAAGAATCTGGGCAGCTTTAAAATAAACAAGATGTAAAATGGAGAGGTGAACCATGCTGGGCCAATGGAGAAGTGAATTCATGCTGGGCCAATGGAGAAGTGAACCCATGCTGGGCCAATGGAGAGGTGAACCTATGCTGGGCCAATGGAGAGGTGAACCCACGCTGGGTCAATGGAGAGGTGAATCCACACTGGGCCAATGGAGAAGTGAACCCATGCTTGGTCTTTCCTGAGAAAAAGACGGACACGGGAGCTCGAGAGATGGCTCAGCAGTTAAAGGCATTTGTTGCTCTTGCAAAGGACCAAGAGTTTGGTTTCCAGTACCCAAATGGCAGCTACCTGTCACTCTGTCTCCAGGGGACCTGATATCCTCTTCTGGCCTCTGTGGGCACCAGGCACACATGTACACAGACTCACATGTGGAGCAGACACACACTCAGGTAAAAAAGTCATACTCATAAAATAAATAGAAAGACAGTGACCTAGATGACTGGTCAGGTTGTACCTTCCTGGTTATTAAGGGTGGGAGGTCAGGGGTCATGAACTGCTTTCTGTGCTCAGCTGTAACTTGAATCTAAAAAGTTCTTATTAATAAAAAAAAAAATCCAAACCAAAAAAAAAAAAAAAAAAGCCAGGCGGTGGTGGCGCATGCCTTTAATCCCAGCACTCGGGAGGCAGAGCCAGGCGGATCTCTGTGAGTTCAAGGCCAGCCTTGGCTACCAAGTGAGTTCCAGGAAAGGCGCAAAGCTACACAGAGAAACCCTGTCTCGAAAAACCCAAAAAAAAAAAAAATCCAGAGCCAGATATTGGAGTGAAAACTGGGAGATCAGAAGAATAGAACAAGCCACAGCCAACCTCACCTTACCAACTCCTCAGCCAAAGAGAGAGCTACTTCCTGTATACTCACTCCTATATACCTTTCTGTGTCCTGCCATCTCACTTCCTTTCTCCGCCCAGCTTCATCACTTCCTCTTTCTGCCCAGCTCTATCACTTCTTGTCTGTCTGTACAGACCTCCAGACTGCTGTAGGATGGTCTGTATGTCAAATTGCTCTGATTGGTCAATAAATAAAACACTGATTGGCCAGTGGCCAGGCAGGAAGTATAGGCGGGACTAACAGAGAGGAGAATTAAGAGAACAGAAAGCTGAGTGAGGGAGACACTGCCAGCCGCCATGACAAGCAGCATGTGAAGACACCGGTAAGCCACAAGCCACGTGGCAAGGTATAGATTTATAGAAATGGATTAATTTAAGATGTAAGAACTAGATAGCTAGAAGCCTGAGCCATTAGGCCAAACAGTTTAAACAATATAAGTCTCTGTGTTTACTTGGTTGGGTCTGAGCGGCTGTGGGACTGGCGAGTGACAGAGGTTTGTCCTGACTGTGGGCCAGGCAGGAAAACTCTAGCTACACCAGACCTCTATGGTTAACTAGCACTGGGATTAAAGGCATATGCCACCACACCTGGCTCTGTTTCCAGTGTGGCCTTGAACTCACGGAAATCTGGATGAATCTCTACCTCCTAGATGCTAGGATTAAAGGAATGTGCTACCACTGCCTGACTTCTATGTTTAATATAGTGGCTGGCTTTTTCTTCTGATCCCCAGATAAGCTTTATTGGGGTGCACAAATAAAATATCACCACATTCAGTGTACCTGCCATTCTAGGCAGACTTAGTAAAGTCATGGAACTAACTGCTTCTTTTTAGGACTGATTGTTCAGGACTCTTATTGTGAAGTGAGGGTCAATCATTGTTTCTCACAGGGATGGTGTGGAACAATGTTGAGTGTACAGTGTAGCATGAATCTTAAAGGTACTTATTAATAAAATCAAACCTGAGGCCAGTTATTGGGGTGAATACTGGAAGATCAGAGAAGCAGAACAAGCCACAGCTACCTTGCCTCACCAGTTCCTCAGCTGATCCTGTTTCCTCAGACTGGAAGCTTCTGAGTCCTCAACCAAATGGATCTCAGCTAAACTGTGCTCAAAAGCCTAAAAGCTTAACCAGCCAAAAGCTTCTAGTTTCTGGTCTTCACACCTTATATATCTTTCTGCTTTCTGCCATCACTCCCTGGGATTAAAGGCTCACTTCTTGGGATTAAAGGCGTGAGTCACCATGTCTGGCTGTTTCCAATGTGGCCTTGAACTCACAGAGATCCAGAGGGATTTCTGCCTCTGGAGTGCTAGGATTAAAGGTGTGAGTGCCACCATTTTCTATCCTCTGTATCTAGTGGCTGTTCTGTTCTTTGACCCCAGATAAGTTTATTAGGGTACACAATATTTTGGGGAACACAATACCACCACAGTACAGAGCTACAGACAGACAGCTACAGAGTGCATTTTGAGATGTGTGTTGATTGGCAGGTGGTTATAATAACATGCCATGCATACTTCCAAATAACAAACGAAGTCAAAGTCAACCATCTCACTGCAAGAGTGTCAGGTAAGTGAGGCGGTGACACATTATTTAGTTTAATCATTGCAATTTACATACACATACCAAAAGATCACATTGGACCCCATGAATGTATACAAGTATTTTAAAAAAATCCCAAGAGTTTTACATAGCACCAAAAAGTAAAATACCAAGATACAGAATCAAGTGAAACACACTCCTATATGCAGAACATGAAGTCAGTAAACCAAGGGTAGAGACGGGCTATAACTGAGATGGAAATTTTCAGAAGTATTGTGAACTAACTGGAAGGCCCACTGTGGGCGGCACCATTTCCTGCCTGGGATCCTGGATGTGCAAATGGAGAAAGGGAGCTGAGCAGTTTATCACTCTGCTTCCTGATTGCTCCTGCTGCTGTGCCTGCCCTCCCTGTGTGATGCACCGGACCTTAAACTGTAAGCCAAAATAAACACGTGCACCCATAAGTGGCTTTGGTCAGAGTTTTATCAGAGAAAACAAAAACAAAAACCTAAGGCACAACCTCTTTATTAAGGACAAACAGACAGTACAGACGCACATAAAAAGAGGTCACTCATCACAGGTCACAGGTCAATAGAGAACGGCAGATGGAGACATCTGTGAGGATAGCGTGGTACACGTGTAGGAATGGCTAGTTTCTAAAAATCTTTATAATGAAAAGGAAACCTGTGTAGCATGAATCTTAAAAGTTCTTATCAATAAAATCAAACCTGAGCCAGGTATTGGGGTGAACACTGGAAGGTCAGAGAGACAGAACATGCCACAGCTATCTCACCTCGCTGGATCCTCAGCTGATCTTGTTTCCTCAGACTGGATGCCCCGAGCCCTCATCCAGAATGGGTCTCAGCTGAACTGCTGCTAAAAGCCTTAACCAGCCACATGCTTCTCCAGGCCAAAGGCCTCCCCAGGGCAAATGCCTCTAGTTTCTGGTCCTCACGCCTTATATACCTTTTGGCTTTCTACCACCACTCCCTGGGATTAAAGGCTGACTTTCTGGGATTAAAGGCGTGGGTCACCATGCTTGGGTGTATCCTTGAACACATGAATTTCTGCCTCTGGAATGCTAGGATTAAAGGCGTATGCTACCACTGCCTAACCTCTGTTTCATATTGTGGTTATTCCGTCTCTGACCCCAGATAAGTTTATTAAGGTACACAATATTTTGGGGAACACAATACCACCACAAACCTGGACACCATGCTGATGAGGGCATCAAGGACACTTTCAGGTGTGCCCAATGGGAATACAAAGTCACTTCGGAGGACAAGCCAGGGACTTCGTGTAAAGTCAAAGGCAGTCATTAGGCAAGCCAAGATCATGCTCCTATATCCACACAAACACCTATGTGTACTCCAAAAGCACTCTTATTTGTTAATCTCCAGACAGAAGAAGGAACTCAATGCCCTTTCATTCACTCAGTAGGCAAACTGTGGAACATCTGTAAGTGGAATACCATTTTACTGAAGAAAAGAAGTGGACTGTGGCGCCGGGAAGTGACAAGTCATTCTCAGTGCATGTTGTTAAACGGGAAAACAAAAAAGTGTCTTTAAAGATTAAAGATGGAGGCCTTGTACCCCACCAGAGGCTAGGTCACCATCCTGAACCCCAGTTAAAACTGCCCCTTCACCCTGGCCATGCCTCCCCAGCGTAACCCTAACTGCCCCTCCTCTCCCTGTCACCATATCCTGGCCAGCCTACACGTCTGACAGAAGCCTCCTACTCCACCAGAGGACAGACCAGCATCCTGAACCCCAGAGACTAGGCCAGTTCCCTGAAAACCAGGCAGAAGCCTCCTATCCCACCAGAATCCAGCCCAGCATCCTGAACCCCAGAAGACCCCTGGCCAGATCAGAGGCCATGCCCAAAACTCCAGCCACCAACCTGGGTGGCAACCCCTCTGCTGGACCAGAAACCATCCAGACCATCAGAAGTCCAGCTTCCAACTTGGCAGAGTACCTCAACTCAACCACAGGCCCCTCCAGCCAGAAGACCAGGGAGGAAACAGAAACTAAGGGAGAAAGCACCCATCCAACAAAGACAATCAGCACCTAGACCTACAATCACTTCAAATTCAGATGCCTAAACATCAGCATAAGAGCACAATCAACAACAGCAGGGCAAAACGTCACCCCAGAGCCAAGCCATCCCACTACAGAAAGCCCTGAATATTCCAACACAGTGGAAGCACAAGAAAATGACTTTAAAACCAACTTTATGAAGATGATAGAGGTCCTTAAAGAGGAAATGAATAAATCCCTTGAAGAAATCAAGGAAAAGACAAACAGAAAATTGGAGGAAATCCCTTAAAGAATGTCAAGAAAGCCAAGAAAAACAAACAGTTGAAGGAAATGAATAAAACTGTTCAAGACCTAAAAATGGAAATAGAAGCAATAAAGAGAACACAAAATGAGGAAATTCTGGAAATGGAAAATCTAGGTAAGCAAACAGGAACTACAGACACAAGCATCACCATCAGAATGCAAGAGATGGAAGACAGAACCTAGGCATTGAAGATACAGTAGAAGAAATAGATTCTTTGGTTTAAAAAATGTTAAATCTAAAAAAAACTCCTAACACAAAACATCCAGGAACTCTGGGACACCTTGAAAAGACCAAACCTGAGACTAATAGGAAGAGAAGAAGAAACCCAGTTCAAAGGCTCAGAAAATACTTTTAACAAAATCATAGAAGAAAATTTCCCTAACTTAAAGAAGGACATACCTATAAAGGTACAAGAAGCTTACAGAACACCAAATAGATTGTACTAGAAAAGAAAGCCCCCTCTCCACATAATAATCAAAACATTAAACATACAGAACAGAGAAAAAATATTAAAAGCTGCAAAGGAAAAAGGCCAACAAACATATAAAGGCAGACCCATCAGAATTACACTTGACTTCTCAATGGAGACTCTAAAAGTCAGAAGGGCCTGTACAGATGTCCTGCAGACACTAAGAGACTACAGATGTCAGCCCAGACTGCTATACCCAACAAAACTTTCAATCATCATAGATGAAGAAAACAAGATATTTCATGACAAAGTCAAATTTAAACATTATTTATCCACAAATCCACCCCTATAGAAAGTATCAGAAAGAAAACTCCAACCCAAGGAAGTTAACTACACCCACAAAAACACTGGCAATAAATAATCTTACAACAGCATAACCCAAAGAAGGAACATACACACATGTACTACCACCAATAACAACTACAACAAAATAATAGGAATTAACAATCATTGGTCATTAATATCTCAATATCAACAGACTCAATTCTCCAATAAAAAGACACAGGCTAACAGAATGGATGTGAAAACAGGATCTATCCTTCTGCTGCGTACAAGAAACACACCTCAACATCAAAGTTATACATTATCTCAGAGTAAAAGGTTGAAAAAAGAATTTCCAAGCAAATGAACCCAAGAATAAAGCTGGTATAGCTATTCTAATATCTAACAAAATAGACTTCCAACCAAAATTAATCAAAAGAGATGGAGAAGGACACTTCATACTCACTAAAGGAAAAAATCCACCAAGATGATATATCAGTTCTCAACATCTATGCTGCAACACACAAGGGCATGCACATTTGTAAAAGAAATACTACTAAAGCTTAAATCACAGATATAATATGCAGATGATATGATTGCATACATAAGTGACCCCCAAAATTCTATCAGGGAACTCCTACAGCTGATAAACACCTTTAGTAAGTGGCTGGATACAAGATTAACTAAAAAAAATCAGTAGCCCTCCTATATACAAATGATAAACAGGCTGAGAAAGGAATCAGAGAAACAATACCCTTCACAATAGCCACAAATAATATAAAATAATCAAGCAAGTAAAAGACATGTATGACAAGAACTTCAAGTCTTTGAAAAAACTGGAGAAAATATCAGAAGATGGAAAGATCTCCATGCTCATGAATCAGTAGGATTAACATAGAAAAAATGGACATCCTACCAAAAACAATCTACAGATTCAGTGCAATCCTCATTAAAATTCCAACACAATTCTTTACAGACCTTGAAAGAACAATACTTAACTTCAAATGGAAAAAAAACTCAGGACAGCTAAAACAATCCTGTACAATAAAAGAACTTCTGGAGGTATCACCATCCCTGATTTCAAGCTCTACTACAGAACTATAGTAATAAAAACAGCATAATATTGGCATAAAGACAGGTGGATCAATGGAATTGAATCTAAAGACCCAGACATAAATCCACACACCTATGGACACTCTGTTTTCAACAAAGAAGCCAGAATTATACAATGGAAAAAAGAAAGCATCTTCAACAAGTGGTGCTGGTCTAACTGGATGTCAACATGCAGAAGAATGCAAATAGATCCACATCTGTCACCATGCACAAAACTCAAGTCCAAGGTGGATCAAAGACCTCAGCATAAATCCTGATACACTGAACCTGGTAGAAGAGAAAGTGGAGACTAGCATTGAATGCATTTGGCACAGGAAACAACTTCCTGAACAGAATACTAATAGCACAGACACTAAGATCAACAATTAATTGTAGCTAGAGTTTTCCTACCGTGCCCACAGTCAGGACAAATCTCTGTCACCTGCCAGTCCCACAGCCGCTCAGACCCAACCAAATAAACACAGAGACTTATATTGCTTACAAACTGTATGGCCGTGGCAGGCTTCTTGCTAACTGTTCTTATATCTTAAATTAATCCATTTCTATAAATCTATACCTTGCCACATGTGCTTGTGGCTTACCGGCATCTTCACATGCTGTTTGTCATGGCGGCAGCTGGCAGTGTCTCCTCAGCCTTCCTCTTCCCAGAATTCTCTCCTCCTTGTCCCACCTATACTTCTTCCTGCCTGACCACTGGCCAATCAGTGTTTTATTCATTGACCAATAAGCAACATGTTTGACATACAGACCATCCCACAGCAATTAATAAATGGAACCTCATGAAACTGAAAAGCTTCTGTAAGGCGAAGGACACTATCAATAGGACAAAAAA
>CABHPH010139086.1:0-16396 GCA_902168325.1 Peromyscus nudipes
TTTTAACTGGTTGAGAATTATTATAAGTAGGCACTGTGAAAGCAAATCTTTCTCTGTCTTTTTCTTGTAATGGCATTGAAAAGAAACAGTCTTTTAAATCAATAACTATGAGAGGCCATCTTTTGGTAACAGAGTAGGCAAAGGAATTCCTGATTGTAGAGAGCCCATTGGCTGAATTATTTTGTTAATTGCTCTAAGGTCTGTTATCATTCTCCATTTACCAGATTTCTTTTTAATAACAAATACAGGAGAATTCCAAGGGCTGGTTGATTCTTCAATATGCTGAGCATTTAACTGTTCTTCTACCAGCTCTTCTAAAGCCTGGAGTTTCTCTGTTGTTAAAGGCCATTGCTGAACCCATACAGGCTTGTCTGTTAACCATTTTAAAGGTAGAGCTCTTGGTGTCTTTGGGAGATTATCAGTTGTTGTGTCCTGTTCTTGTATAATATGGATGGCTGGTGACCACTCATTAGAATAATATCTTCTAATATTTCTCTCAGAAACACATGCTAGTTTATGATTTGTTTCTGAGGTTGGAGGGATGTTAATCTGAGTATACCATTGTTACAACAGGTCTTGACCCCACAGGTTCATAGCTATGTTAGCCTCATATGGTTTTAATTTTCCTTTCTGTCCTTCTGGACCTATACATTCGAGCCATCTTGCACTTTGTTTTACTTGAGATAATGTCCCAATTCCTAACAGTTGAACGTTCACCTCCTGAAGAGGCCAAGTTGGATGCCAAAATTCTGGTGCAATTATGTTAACATCAGCACCTGTGTCTACCAGACCAGACAACAAAACACCATTTATTTTTATTGTTAATTTTGATCTTTGTTCATTAATAGAAGTTTGCCAAAAAAATTTCTTTATGTTTTCTCCTGAATTTTCTATTCTCTCTGTTTCATCATCCCGAGCAATGTGATTTATTCCAATAGGCATTTGGTTATTTAATTGCTCTGAGTAGGGGTTTCCTCTATGACTGCAGGAAAGGTTTGAACTGGATTTGCTGTGGGGGGCTGCCTGAGGCCCCTCTAGGAGTTTCCCAAAGCCCGAGGCAAAGGATTACCTTGCCTGTCCCTTGTTGATCTACATTCATTGGTCCAGTGTTTTCCCTTACCACACCTTCTGCATACTCCAGAACGAAGGGGCATTCTGTTGCCATTGTTCCTTGAAGAAACATTGTTTCTAGGAATGACCTGTTTACAGTCCCTTTTCAAATGTCCTTGCTTTCCACATCCAAAACATCTAACATTTCTCAAACCTTTTGAAATTGCTTATCCTACCCACATATCATCATGGTCATGAACCTCAACATTAACCGCGTCTCTAATCCAATCTTCCAAGGGTTCAGATCTTACCTTTAATGGCCTGATTATTCTTTTGCATGCTACATTTGCATTCTCAAAGGCCAAAGATTCAATTATTATCTGACTAGCTTCTGAATCCAGGACCATTCTCTTTACTGCTGAAGCCAGTCTTTGTAAAATATCTGTGAAAGATTCTTTTGGGCCTTGTATAACTTTTGTAAATGACTCAGTTTTTTTTCCCCTGGTTCCTCAACTCTGTCCCATGCATTCAAGGCTGCTGTTCGACATAGAATTAAGATTTGGATATCATATAAACATTGTGTTTGTACTGAAGCATATTGGCCTTCTCCAATAAGCTGATCCTGGAAGACTTGTATTCCTTTATCCCTCCAATGTTTTTCTATGTTTTAGCCTCATCTTTAAACCACATTTGCCACTGGAGCCTTTGACTGGGTTCAAGAACAGCCTGTGCCAGCTCCCACCAGTCCTGTGGTATAATCCTATTATTTGTTGATCAGGAGTTTAACATTGCTTTACATATGGGGAATGCATATCATAAGATACTATTGCCTCCTTAAACCTTCGTAAATCTAACATTTCAATTGGAGCCCAGATATTTTGTGTAGTCATTTGATTAGGCAACTGCTGTACGGTTACCAGATAAATTAAGGGTGACTGTGTGAAAACAGGCTTTCTTTCTGTAACCTTATGATCCAATCTTGAAACAACTTCACTGTTAATTTCTTCTGTCTGAATTTGGATTTCTCTATAATTCATTTTAACAGGTTTAACAGGTTTTTCTAAAACTTTTATCCTGGCACTTAAATTGACTATCTATTTAAATAGTAAAATGATGATAAGAAAAGTTATAAACTGCATAATTCAATCAACATTAATCTTCTCATATAGTTGTTCCATTGTCAGACTGCCTAAAATTTCAAACAAAGCCCAATTTTCTTCCAAGGTACACATAAAACCTATTTTTTTTTATTGTGGAAAAAATTTCTCTTTTAAATAGTTTCCTTTAAAATATCTGATATGTTAATTGACTTACCAAGTCTGTGTAGAACAGTAGAAATCTGAGGGAATTTCAAAACAGCTATCTAGTGTCTGAATCCAGAGAGAGAGAAAGAGAGAGAGAGAGAGAGAGAGAGAGAGAGAGAGAGAGAGAGAGAGTAGCTACGTTCTGGCTAAAAGCATAAATCCAGCCACATGCTCCCGCTTGAGTCTAGTCGAGCCTGGGCTCCGGCTTCCTTAAGCTCCGACCATGTGCATTGGCATTTCAGCCAAAGGCAGCTCTATTCACAGTTGTGTGTAGCTACTGCAATTAGGGGTAACTCCGGCAGGGCAGGCCTGAGTTGTTCACACTGGCTTTTTTAAGCAAGTAACTCCAGCTGCGGTAACCACTTGTAGCTAAGGTCAGTTGGGCCTGAGTCCTAAGCCCAGCTAGGGAGCCGGGCCTGCCCAGGTGGGAAACTGGACCTACCACCAAGCCAAGTGGTTTTTAATGAATCCTTGCCATGTGTGCGCCAAATGTAGATGTAACCATCTTGTTAAATAAGAAACACAGAGCCAATGCAGAGATGAAAGCCCAAGAGGTCAGAGTAATAGCTAAGCGCTAAAAAACTTACCCTTCACTGCCACTCCTGTCCTTCCCTCCAGAAGAGAGCTACTTCCTGTGTGGTTGTCCTTTTTATTGACTTTCTATTCTGCCTTCTCATTGGTTGTAAACCCAATCACATAACCTTCTCATCACTGCCCATCTATATAGACCTCCAGGTCTTCTTTGGTTGATATTGAGATTAAAGGCGTGTGTCTCCATGCTGGTGGTATCCTTGAACACACAGAGATCCGCCTGTCATATGATCAGGATTAAGTGTGCTACCACTGCCAGATTTCTGCTGTGGCTTGCTATTAGCTCTGACCCCCAGGCAACTTTATTTATTAACATACAAATAAAATCACATTTCAGTACAAATAAAATATCACCATAGACAGCCAACATCAAATTAAATGGAGAGAAACTCAAAGTGATTAAACTAAAATCAGGAACAAGACAAGGCTATCCACTCTCCCCATACTTATTCAACATAGTACTTAAAGTTCTAGCTAGAACAATACGACAACAAAAGGAGATCAAGGGGATACAAATTGGAAAGGAAGAAGTCAAACTTTCACTAAATGCAGATGTTATGATAGTATACATAAGTGACCCAAAAAATTCTACCAGGGAACTCCTACAGCTGATAAACTCCTTCAGTAACATGGCAGGATACAAGATTAACTCAAAAAAATCAGTAGCCCTCCTATATACAAATGATAAATGAGCTGAGAAAGAAATCAGAGAAACATCACCCTTTACAATAGCCACAAATAATATAAAATACCTTGGGGTAACTCTAACTAAGCAAGTGAAAGACCTGTATGATAAGAACTTTAAGTCTCTGAAGAAAGAATGAAGAAGATATCAGAAAATGGAAAGATCTCCCATGCTCATGGATAGGTAGAATCTACATAGTAAAAATGGCAATCTTACCAAAAGCAATCTACAGATTCAATGTAATCCCCATCAAAATACCAACACAATTCTTCACAGACTTGGAAAGAACAATACTTAACTTTATATGGAAAAAGAAAAAACCTAGGAAAGCTAAAAGAATCCTGTATAATAAAGCAACCTCTGGAGGCATCATGATCCCTAACCTCAAGTTCTACTATAGAGCTATAGTAATAAAAACAGCTTGGTACTGGCATAAAAACCAACACGTGGACCAATGGAATTGAATTGAAGACCCTGACATTAATCCACATTAATCCGAACAGCTATGAACGTATGATTTTTGATAAAGAAGCCAAAACTGCTCAATGGAAAAAAGAAAGCATCTTCAACAAATGGTGCTGGCATAACTGGATGTCAACATGTAGAAGATTGCAAATACAGCCATATCTGTCACCATGCACAAAACTCAAGTTCAAGTGGATCAAAGACCTCAACATAAATCCAGTTACACTGAACTTGATAGAAGAGAAAGTAGGAAGTAGTCTGGAACACAGACTACAGGAGACCACTTCCTAGATATAACACCAGTAGCACAGACACTGAGAGAAACAATTAATAAATAGGACCTCCTGAAACTGAGAAGCTTTTGTAGAGCAAAGGACATGGTCAATAAGACAAAACAACAACCTACAGAATAGGCAAAGATCTTCACCAAGCCCACAACTGACAAATGGTTGATATCCAAAATATATAAAGAACTCAAAAAGCTAGACTTCAAAATGCTGAACAATTAAATCCAATTAAAAAATGGGCTACAGAGCTTAACAGAGAATTCTCAACAGAAGAATCTCCAGTGGCTGAAAGACAATTAAGGAACTGCTCAACATCCTTAGTCATCAGGGAAATGCAAATCAAAGCAACTCTGAGATACCATCTTACACCTGTCAGAATGGCTAAGATCAAAAACACTGAAGACAGCTTATATTGGAGAGGATGTGGAACAAGGGGAACACTCCTCCACTGTTGGTGGGAATGCAAACTTGTACAGCTACTCTGGAAATCAGTATGGCGGTTTCTCAGAAAACTGAGAATAAGTCTTCCTCAAGACCCAGTTATACCACTCTTGGGCATATAACCAAGGAATGCTCAATCTTACCACAAGGACACATGCTCAACTATGTTCATATCAGCATTATTTGTAATAGCAAGAACCTGGAAACAACCTAGATGCCCCTCAACTGAAGAATGGATAAAGAAAATATGGCACATATACACAATGGAGTACTACTCAGCAGTAAAAAACAATGATATCATGAAAAATGCAGGCAAATGGATGAAACTAGAAAATATCATCCTGAGTGAGGTAACCCAGACTCACAAGGACAAACATAGTATGTACTCACTCCTAAGTGGATACTAGATGTGAGGGAAGGGATGGCCTGACTGCAACCCAGTGGCCATCCAAAGAGGCTAGCTAACAGGAAAGGACCCTAGGAGGGACACATGAATGGCCCAGCAAAGGAGAAGTGGATGGGATCTACATGAGCGGACTGGGAGTTGGGGTGGGAGAGGGTGAGGAGTGGGGGATGAGAACTCGGGGAAATGGGAATGTCAAGCTGGAACAGGGGCAGAGTGGGAGGGTAGGGGGGGAGATACCATGATAGATGTGGACATCATGGGAGGCTCTCAAGAATCCACAAGGATGACCCCACCTTGGTCTGCTGGCGGTGGTCTAGAGGGTTTCTGGTCTGGTCTACTCTGGTGAACAGTCTAGTGAATACAGTAACTGCCATCATAGAGCCTATGTCCAGTAACTGAAGGAGGCAGATGCAGAGATCCGTGGCCAGGCACCAGGCTGAGCTCTAGGAATCCAAACAATGACAGAGAGGAGGGATTCTGCAGGCAGGGGACGTCGAGATCATGATGAGAAGCAAGTTGAGAGATGACTGGCCACAGTGGTGGAAGCCCATGAACTGTAAACTACTGGCTGTGGAGCCCCCATGAGACTGGACTAGGCCCTCTGGATATGGAAGATGGTTGTTTGGCTCAAACTGTTTGGGGGGGGCACCCAACAGGGGGATCGGGATCTGTCCCTGGTCTATGGGCAGTCTTCTGGAACCCGGTGCCTGTGGTGTGATGCCTTGCACAGCCTTGGTGCAGTGGGAAGGGGCTTGGCCCTGCCTAGGCTCAGTGTGCTGGGCTCTGCTGACTCCCCATGGGAGACCTCGATTTGGGGGATGTGGGGATGCAGGGTGGCTTGGGAAAGAGGGCTGGGGGGTGGGAGGAGGGAAGAGATGGAATCTGTGGGTGGTATGTAGAGTGAGTAGAAAATTTCTTAATAAAGGAATATGAAAAAAGACACCAACTAACAGAATGGATGTGAAAATGGGATCCATCCTTTTTCTGAATACACAAAATATATATCAACAACAAAGATAGACATTACCTCAGGGTAAAGGGTTGGAAAAAGATATTCCTAGAAAATGGACCTAAGAAGCAAACTGGTGTGGCCATTGTAATATTTAATGAAGTACATTTAAAACTAAAAATAATCATAAGACATGCCGAAGGACACTTCATACTCATCAAAGGAAAAATCCACCAAGATGATGTTTGAATTCTTAACATCTATGCTCCAAACACAAGGGCACCCACTTTTGTAAAAAAAACACTACTACAGCTTAAATAGTATATTGACCCTAACAAAATGATAGTGGGAGATTTCAATACCCAACTCTGACCAATGGACAGGACTTCTAGACAAAATTTAACAAAGACATGCTAGAGCTAACTGACATTATAAACCAAACAAACCTAACAAATATTTAAAGACCATTACACAAAAACAAAAAAAAATATGCCTTCTTCTTAGCACCATGAGTAACTTTCTCTAAAATTAATCACATACTTGGACACAAAGCAAGTCTCAACAGATACAAGAAAACTGAAATAACCCCCTGCATCCTATCAGACCACTGTAGATTAAAGCTCCCAGAGCTAGGGGTAAATGTACCTCTACCATGTTGAGAAACCAAATGGGGTGGAGTCAACAGTCAAAGCCACTATGCAGCTATGCAGTTTAAAAATCTCTCCTGGTCATAAAAGGATTATAGATACACAATACTACAGATTCAAATGGAATAAACCTCTGAACAGTTTACAGTATGTATAAAAATGTACAATCTTGGAAGAGAGAGGAAAATGAGTATAGACAGTAATATAAAATAGATGGTTTTAAAAATAAAGTCTTTAAAGAGACAATAAAAGTAATATAAAAGAAATCACACATAAGGTTGGAAAATACACAGAAAGCCTCAAATATGAATATTGTGTTTTCTTTAAATTTTTTGACTGTTAACGAGCTAACTGCAGAAAAACATTTGATTATAAAGGCTTCTAAGTTAAACTAAGATATATATATATTGTCTTGACTTCAAAATTGGGGCTAAGAATATGTTGCTTTGGAAAGGAGGCTCTGCTTATGTTTCCTCAAGAAGCAAGAGACTGTGAACTTGTTCCAGGTTAAGATGGATCAGATTTGATCAACTGAGACCTCCTGAATCTTAAAGGATGGTATCTATCAACAAAGGTTATATCTTGTCTTCCCAGGACTTGACCATTTTCTCAAATTTTATTTGATCCCCATAAGATCCGGATAAGAATGTCAGCACCACCAATCAGCAGGAAATGGTATGAAAAGCTATGCCCAAATTCCCAAAATATTGTTTATAAATGTTTGTTTTTATTTAAATGGGGTTGATTATAAAGGTAATCTCTTCCTAAAAAAAAGAAAAGGGGATATAGATATGATAGGATGAAATGGTAGATAATTAAATCTACTTTTAAAGAGCGACAACTTGTTTGAAAAGTTTTACATTGCTATAGATTTTAGTTTATTGATACAAATTTAAAGTTAATTTTTATACTATATATATATTTCTATTCTTTAAGGTGTTATGTTTATGCAACTCATTTAAAAGTGTAGTGTATAACTAAATATACAGATTAATAATTAGTCATCTATGATAATCAAACTTATAATCATGTTAAGTTTTCTAGGAATACACAGATATTTTTCAGTTAGGTAGGTGATCTTCAAACACTTCAAAGACTTACAGAATATGGTATTTAAAATGTTTTAAAAATAAAAACTTTCTGGACAGTGAGACACACCTGCTTCTGGAAGCACTGACTTACTTCAAAGAGAAAGATGGGTATTGAAGACACTCCATATGGAGTTTATCTTCTTCTTGGAAAAACTGGCCATTTGGGCAAGAAACTGCTCTTGCCTGGACTGCTTGGCAGAATGTTATATAAACTGGACATGTAGGACCCATAGGAAAATGACCACTAAACTTTGCCTAAACAGAATGAGATGGTCCTTCAGGTTCCTGCTTCACAGAAGATACTGCCAGACATTCTTCAGCACACAGAGGAAATCAACTGATGAACTTTACCAATAGGTGATAGAATCCTTCAAATTTCCTGCTTCACAAAAAAGTCTGACAGAGATTCTAGGCCTATAGGCTGAAGATAAATGCCCCAACATTGCAGAGGAACTTTATGTGACTGCCCAGGCAAGCAGATGTCTCTATCGTTTCTAGAATTTTGAAAGTTGCTTACAATGCATTTTCTGTAATATTATATCCTTCTGAGGTCTTTGATGGATTTCAAGACTAGATAGTTATAATTATAGTTTTCCTTAGTTATGATAAAAGATAATCAAATATAAAACTTTAGACTCACAAATATAGGATAGATGATACAATATTTTCTTTAATTTTACCAAATACAAATAGACTAGATATTGCAACTGTAATTCTTGCTTGATAACTGTTTTGTTATATATAATTTTACTATATTAAAGTTAAAAGCTTCCTTTTTGATTAAACAGAAAAGGGGAAGTGCTGTAGGATGTCTTTCTGTACACTATGAATATGTGTTGTTCTCATTGGTTGATAAATAAGCTGTTTGGCCAATGGCAATGCAGAATAAGGTTAGGCAGTATATTCAGACTAAAGGTAAAGATGAAGAAGGGTGAAGTGAGGGAAACATGAGCCTGCCACCCAAGGAGAAATAAGATACCAGCAGACTGGTAATGGCATGGCCACATGACAACATACAGATTCATAGAAATGGGTTAATTTAAGATGAAAGAGCTAGTAGCAAGAAGCCTGAGTCATAGGCCATGCAGTTTGTAATTAATATAAGCCTCTGTGTGTTTACTTGGGACCAAGCAGCTGCAGGACTGGGTGTGACACAGGAAAACTTCAGTCTACAGCTGGATGTCAACAAAAACAGAAAAACAGAAAGCTTACAAACTCATGGAAACTGAATAACTCTCTATTGAATGAAAAATGGGCCAAGGCAGAAAAAATGAAAGTATACACTTTCTAGAATTCAATGAAAATGAATACACAACATACCCAAACTTAAGGGACACAATGAAATTGGTACAAACAGGAAAGTTCATAGTACTAAGTGCCTACCTAAAGAAATTGAAGAGATCTCATACTAATAACTTTACAGTACACCTGAAAGCTCTTTAACAAAAAGAAGCAAGCTCACCCAAGAGAAGTAGATGGTAGGAAATAATTAAACTGTGGGATGAAATAAAAAAAAAGTAGAATCTAAGAAAACAATACAAAGAAACAACAAAACAAAGAGTTGAATTTTTGAGAAAAACCAGTAAAATATACAAACCCTTATCTTAACTAACAAATGATTAAGAGAATATCTAAGTTAAAAAACTCAGAAATGAAAAGAGGACATAACAATTGAAATTGATGAAATCCAAAGAGTTACTAGGTCATACTTTACAAACTTGTACTCCACAAAATTGGAAAGTCAAAAGAAATGGATAATTTTCTCAATAGTTACCACTTACCAGAGTTAAACCAAGGTCATATAAACAATTTAAATAAACCTATAACCCTTAAGGAAATAGGAGTATTAGAAGTCTATCAACGAAGAAAATAAAAATCCCAGGGCAATCTCTTTTAGCACAGAATTCTATGAGACTTTTAAAGAAGAGATGATGCCAATACTCCTCAAATTATTCCACAGGAAGGAATAGTGACAAATTTATTTTATGAGGCCACAGTTACTGTAACACACAAACCATATAAAGACTCAAAAAAGAAAGAGAATTACAGTCCAATTTCCCTTATGAATACAGATGGAATAATACTCAATAAAATACTCACAAATCAAATCCAAAAACATATCAAAAAGATCATCCAGCATGATCAAGTAGGCTTCATCTTAGAAATACAGGGATGTTTCAATGTACAAAAATCAGCAAATATATTCCATCATGTAAATAAACTGAAAGAAAAAAAGTACATAATCATCTCCATAGATGCTGAGAAAGTCTTTGTCAAAAATCTAACACCCCTTCAGGATAAAAGTCCTGGAGAGATTAGAGATACAAAGTATGTGCCTGTTGGGAAAGGGGGCTGGCTAAAGAAACCCACCCTGGCCCTGGAGCCTAGAACCATGGAAAGAAACACATCCTGGATCTGGGACCTGAGCCAGAGAAAGAAACACTTTATCCCCAAACCCAGAACCCAAGAAACATGCCCTGACTCAGACCAGTACCTAAGAAACACTATGTGTCCCTAGAATCAGGGCAAGTAAAAGAAATATGCCCTGGCCTTAGAATTAGAGTCAAAACCTAAGAAAAGCCAGTCAAAAGAATACAGTTTGGCTCTGAAATCAGGGCCATCTCTGCCCCTAACCACAAAACTAACCAATCCCTGAGCAGAAAAAAACTAACCAATTCCTGGTTAACTCTGTCCCCAAGAGATCCTATATAAACCATCTTGACTGGTCAGTTGTGTACTGTTCTCTCCACCCTGGTAGAGACAGCTACTCTCCTGTACTCCTCCTTCCCAAATAAATCTCTTTTTCAAAAGAGTTTTGGGTGTAAAGATCTTCATTCGTTAGTGCAGAGAAGACATCCCATAGTGGACTGAGCAGAAAAAAAACTTGCAGATATGTTCCCTTAGGGGGCTGAGCAAGAGGGAGCTGAACAGAACCTTGCTGAGACTTCTCTTAGGGGGCTAAGCAAGGGGGAGCAGAAAAACTAACAACTTTTCACCGGAGCCAGAGATTACTACATTTCTGCAGGGGTTTCCTCTTTTGCAGCATGAAGCAAAATAAGCAACATCTTAGGCCAGAGAATAAGCAGAGCTCTGCTAGGAAGCCCCCTTAAGTGGGGGCTGAGCAAAGCTCAGCTGTAGTGGCTCTCCAGGAGAGGAGCAGGATTGCTATATCCTGTGGGAACATCATCCCCCATCACACCAAAGGTACTCCTGAACATTCAGGACACCTTTCCCTGCTGAGCTGTCCTAACAGCTCCAAGCTTGACTCTCCCAAGCAGTCAGCATATCTTTCCCTCCAGAGCTGAGCTGTCCTAGCAGCTCTAGGCCTGACTCTCCTGAGCAGTCAGGTAACCTTTCTCTCCAGAGCTGAGCTGTCCCACTGCAGCTCCAGCTGTCAGAGCTGTCCTGGCAGCTTGAGGTGTCGCCTGACTCCCAAACAGTCAGGATCCTTTCCCCCAGAGTTGCAACACAGTTGCTTACAGTGCCTGAACATAATAAAGGCCATTTATAGTAAGCCTATAACCAACATCAATTTAAATGGAGAAAAACTCAAAGCAATAAAATCAAGAACAAGACAAAATTGTCCCCTCTCTCCATATCTATTCAATGTAATACTTGAAGTTCTAGCTAGAGCAATAAGACAACAGAAAGAGATCAAGGGGATACAAATAGGAGAAGATGAAGTCTAAATATTTTTATTGCAGATGAGATGATAGTATACACAAGGACCCTTAAAATCCCACCAGGGAACTCCTAGAGTTGATAAACATTTTCAACAAATTGGTTGTATACAAGATTAACTCAAAAGTTGGTTATAAGGTCTTTTTCTTATCCTTCAGCCTGTTGGAATATTCAGGGATTGCTGTAGTAGAATAGCTGGACTCTGGTGGTGATATATTACCCTGACTGTTGTCGATTGTATTTTTGTGTTGGCACCTAGTCCTCTGGGTTTTGGGTGATTATACATCTAGGTACCAACTTCTGGGTTTGTCTTAATTGGATGGATATTTTTTTCCTTGGTTTATGTTTCTTCTCTGGTCTTCTGGCCTGTGTAGCTTCTGTTTGAGCAGGCAGTCTCCACCCAAGTTGGGAGCTGCCACTTTTGGTGGCAGGTATGATCTCTGTTGAGCAGGGGTTCTGCCTGATTTGGGGGCTGGGACACAGAAAAGAGGAGGGAAGGATGGGTTGGGGATAGTGTTTGGGGGCACCTAGAGAATGGAGGAGGTCTGGAGACAGGCAACCTACTTGATCTTCTGGGAGCTGTGGATTGTTTCGGCAGGGAATGTCTTCTGGAGTTGGGAGCTGGTCTTTTGGCATTGAGGCATGTTGTTTGGCAGGGGGTGTCAGCTTGAGAGAACTAAGAGAGTGAGGGAGGTCTACAGGTGACTGGCCTATCTGTTCTGGTGGGCAGGGCCTATGGTTGGGCAGGGGGTGTCTCCCAGAGTTGAGGGTTGGTCTTCTGGCAGGTGTGGCCTATGGTTGGGCAGGTGGTGTCTGCCCAAGGGGACTCTTGATATTCTTTATTCTTAATGTATTCCACTTGTCCTGCTTTCGAGTTTTCTAGTTTAGTTACTGTGCTTTTTCAATTCTATCTCATTTCTGCTTAAGTCCTCACTAATGCTTCTATATCTTCACTGAATTCCATTTTCAAGCCCTGGATTGTAACTGTCATTTCCATCAGTTTTATGTATATACTTTCTTGGGCATTTTTTCAGGTATTTGTTCTACTTAAGCTCTGTCTCTGTAATCTCATTGAGTTGTTTCTTTGTGTCTTCTTTAAGCTCCTTGAGATCATTGATGGAACTTATGATTTTTTAAGTTCTGTGTCCTGTGGTTCATTGAAATAATTGCCATTTCTACATTTCTAAGGAACTGGTAGGATTTGAAGAGAAGATACTGCCTTGATCTTTCATGTTCTTTATATTTTTGCATTAGATTTTGCCATGTGGACTTTTTTCTAAGTCTGTTGTGGACAAAGAAGGTTGGGGAAGAAGAGAGGCCATGGGGGCAGTTTGACCCTAGAGGTTAGAATGGAATCAGATAGACAGAGAAAACTATGCTAGTGAACAGAATGTGCCTCCTGGTCCAAGTCTGCAGTATGGGGTTGGATCTATCTGGGTGGCAGAGTTTAATGTGCTGTGAGTGGGACCTGTAATTGGAAATAGGTATGTAGGGTCCTGGCAGAAGCCTAGAAGCCATTCATGGAGGCAAAGGAGGCCAGACTAGTCAGTACATTGGATATGTGACTGAGAGTCACCTGGATAGACTCTGGAGAGTAATGTGGGCAAAGCAATCCACAATGGACCTATGGGTGACTGGAGGTAGGCCAAGTAGTGGCAGAAATATAGAGGTTTCCTGAAGCTCAGGTGAAGGTAGCCAGACTAGCCCTAGGCACTGCATGTGAGGCCTGGCTTAAGTTGGTGAATTGTGAAAAAGATGTGGATGGGGAGGTCCAGGAGACTTGCTAGGGAAGGACATAGGAAGTGGAGCTGAGTGCGGTGATTGGAAGCAGACCAGAAGTAACCTGTCAGTAAAGTTTTGAAAACTGTTTGAAAGTAAATGAGCTTGTTCACAAATGAGAGTGCAGAAAATGTGCAGAAGCTACCACTTTCCATTATTTTCTTCCTGAAGAGTTAAAATGGTCCATGTGGGCTTCTTATGGTTATATTCCAGCCCCCATAGGAAACTGAACTATTCAGGGAATCAAGAAGAAATTGGACAATTTGCCTAACAAGAAGTCTTGGGAATTAGATTCCTAATGAAACTGTAAATATTCCCTCAGTTCTTATAATTTATCCTGTACCTTGGCTTCATTTATTCTTTGGGCCAGAAGGAGACCTACACATTCACTGCAAGGCATCCTTCTGGCCCAAAGAAGACTTTCCAAGAAGCAAAATTAACTTCTTTGTTTAATTTCAGAAATAAAAAACCCAGTCAGTATAAAGAATGCCTGAGTGATGGCGTCCCAAAGAAGAAAAACAACCAAGTAAGTGATAAAGGTATCTGGGGTAGAGAAAAAGAGAAAAAGAGGAGAATGAGCCATCAGAGGAGAAAATTGATGAGATACAGGTTTGATGGTGTGATAAATGCTGAAATATTTACTTTTACCAAGACTTTAAAAAAAAATGCTTTTTCAATATTTAATCATTCATTTATTCAGCAAGTTGTTTTTGTGAATGTATGTGCACCCATGCCATGGAATGAGTATGGGGGTATTTGGACAACTTTGGGAGTTGGTTCTTTCTGCCCACCTTGCTGAGGTGGTATCTCTCTTACTGTATCTGCCACTGAACATAGTACCCAAGACTGACTAGTACACAAGATCCTAGTCAATTCTGTATCTACCTTCAATCTTGCCATAGGAACATGGAGGTTACAGCTCTGCTTCACACATTTGACTTTTTGTGTGAGTTCTAGGGATTGTAGTGAGGTCAAGTGGTTTGCACAGCATACAATTTCACACATTTTTCTGAAACATTTTTCTGTTTTCTATAAAACTGATTTTTATCAATGTTACCTTGTCCAAATCCACTTCAATAACTCAAGAAATAGAAGGATTCCTAAAACTGTTCTGTCAAAAGAACTTGAGTTATTCTTCTGTTGATTCTTTGGAAACCCCAGAGATTGTGAACATCTTCTAAAATCTTTTAATTTGGGAGTATTGAGACGATTCCATGGGAAAAGTCCTTGCTGACAAGCCTAACAACTTAAGATCTATCCCAAAAACCTATACAGTGAGAGGAGAGAATCTACTCTTGCAAGCCATATTCTGACCTCCTCACACACACCATGTCATACGTACACCCACACACATACAAAATAAACAAATAAACATGTTTAATCTCTCAAATTCTGAGAGCCTGTAAACAAAGTCCAAGGGTCCAGCTGGGATCACAACAGTGATTCATTGAGCACAGATAAACTCAATTAGAAGAATAAGGTGCTGCATGAGTCTTCCCATTCCTGAGAGTTTTCCCAGGTTCTAGAACAACAAGGTGTGAAAGAGTGGATAAGCAAATGCTTAGGTGTCTTAGAAAGAAGGTACAGGAAATTGGTTCATTGCATCAGTTACCAATTTCATCAAATGATAATCTTTAGTCCTTCTTGGTATATAAAACATTTCATCTCTTTTAGTCAAATCATTACACTATAGTGTAGTACATTTTCCAAGTCTTAGCATGACACAAACTATCTGTGTACAAAGATATTTCTATGCATACTTATAATATTTTGATTATATTTACCCACAGCATTATTCTTTCTTATCCTTTTCCCTCTTCTTCTCCTTCTCCACATCTCTAATAGTATCCTTTCTACCTTCATGTCTCTTGTAAAATTTTATGAGAAAAAAAATGACATCTTTCTTCCAGGACCCTAATTATTTTAATTAATGTTATGATCTCCAATTTTATCCATTTCTTTATAACAGCATAGTTTTGAATTTCCTTGTGAATGAATATGATGAACTCCTTTCCATATACAGATTTTTTTCTTTACCCATTCATTCATTGATGAGTATCCAGGCTAACTCAACAACAGTGCTATTTATGAATAGAGTCATAATAGACAAGGGTAGGCAGGTATTACTGTTTTTAACCATTTGGGATATATGCTCAGAAGTGCTATAGCTGGATTGCATTGAAATGTCATTTTCCATTTAGTGAGGAACCTCCATACTGATACCTCAATAGTCGCACTAACTTATAGCCCTTCCAATAATATTTAAAACTTCCTTTCTTACGCATGGCATAAATGCCTAATCTAATCAGAACATATAATAAGGAATTATCTTTGATCTTTTTGTTGTGGCTAATGCCTTGGCAAGTTGAGGCAGGAAGAATATGTGCAGACAGCTTGGTCTACAAAGTGAGATACCGTCTCCCCCAACAAATTTAAATTAAATAAAACTACTTTGTCACAGGAATTCTGTAGACGGAGAATTTAAAGCAGAAGTGTAGGGGTTAAGGAATTGCAGCAAAAGAGACAATAGGAAGCATTATAACTCAATGGAAAAGGTCTGAGCCTTCGACTAGGGAAAACACAATGTGGGAAGCAAACTTGCTCTCTTAAAATCTGTAAGAGGTTTTGTGTGTTCTACTTTTTCTTGAAGTCTCACTTATCTGACCTTTACAAGAAAACAACAGGGTGTAGGGAGATGGCTAAATGGGTAAAATGCTTACTGTGCAAGCATGGAGACTCTTATTCAGACTGTTATCACCCATGTAAAAGTCAGCCATGGTTGTGTATGCTTCTAACCCCAGAACTGCAAGCAGAGAGAAGTGAATACTGGGGCCTTACTAGGTAGCCAGTGTAGCTGAGATTATAGACTCGAGGTTCAGTGAAAGACTCTGTCTCAAAAGAAAAGTAGAGAAGCTATTGTGTCATACATCCTCATTGTCAACTTCTGACCTCTATACATGACCACACAGGCAAACACACACACACACACACACACACACACACACACACACACACACACA